>JAZKJV010001695.1:600000-835427 GCA_037367405.1 Ottelia alismoides | reverse complement strand
TCATTGGCCACCACCCTCCCAAAAATCACGTTTAAAAAGCCAGCCGAAAAACCCGTCAGGGCCCGGAGATCCATCAGCATTCAAGTCTCAAACGGCCTCCTTAAGCTCATCGAGGGAAATTGGCCGAGTCAAGGCCTCAGAGTCCAGGGCCGATAAAGAAGGAGTCCCAAGGCCCAGCCAGCACCATCTGCGCGGAGAGCGGCTCGCAGAGAACCGCTTGAAATGATCCACAAATGGCGTGCCCCATCTCCCTCTCCCCACAAACTTGAGCACCATTAATGTTAAGAGATCGAATAAATTTAAATCAGCGTTCTCGATCATCCGATGGAAGAACTAGTGTGGAGCAAACGGCGGGATCCAGACGTACGTGGGGCAATGGTTTGGAATCGTTGACTTCATAACGGAAGAGCACGTGTGGCGCAAATGCCGGTGCCCACGCGGATTTTGTCCTGTCGATGTGGTGCTTGAAATTTGGTGGGGCATCTTCATTTCGTGCTTCATCGCCTTTGAAGACTCCATAGTAAAGCAATAGCACAAGTAGAGTAGAGGAGGAGATGTGGCAATTGAATTAAGCCATGGGGCCCTTAAATAGGTGAAACCCATGATCCTAATCCTAATTGGGTAAGGAGGACTCCCATATTTCTTTATTTCAACGCTCCTCTTCAAATATTTTTGCAGCAGGGGGTGGGTTGCAATTTTCGTACCCTTTCACTTAAAATGATCCCATAGCATAATATATCCCTTACTTGACCTTGTTGATAAAGGTTTCTGGGAGGAGGACCTTTATTGCAATTATTCCAAATTAACTCCTCAAATTTAACCTTCATGTAAAAAGATTTAGGGAGCCGGATATCTATGCAATTTTTCCAGATTTGCTTCCAATCCTTGATTTCTTTCCATCGTAAGGGGATCCCAACCCTTACTAGGGTTTTCATCTCCTCCAGAGCTTCGACGACGCCGTGTCCGGTGTTGGAGGCAGCGGTCATGCCTAAGAGCGCGTGTGGCGGCGGCAGTGTCTCGAGCTCGAGCGAGGCAAGCAACGACGGTCGCTCCATCGATAGCAACAGTTGGTGGCGATGGATAGGCGACATCGGATTGGTGGGTGCTGGTGTGATATCGGGGTTGGACCCAAGCATAGGTCGCCGCGAAGGAGGTGGGACCGCGATGGCGGTATGGGAGTGCAGCGGGGGGGGGTTTGCTGGGGTTGGGACCGGGGCTGGGAAAGAAGACGTAGCGGGGGGGGGGGGGGGACGGGTGTAGCAGGGGTTCGAGTACAACGGGAAGGGGGCCGTCGACAGTGATGGGGCTTGAGGGGTAAGAGGGTTTTGCAGCAAGGTTCGGGGGTGTGGTGGGGGATGGTGAGGGTGGTGGCGGGCTGGGGCGATGGAACGAGAGGTGGGGTGGCCGTGGTAGGCGATGGCGAAGGTTTTAGGGGTCGCACAGGATGGGTGATGGGGCTTGCACCGGTGGTGCAGGGGTAGTGGAAAGGGGTGTTGGGGGCGTGGGGTTTGCGGCAGGTGGGGTTTCTGGGGGTGCAAGATGATGGGAAGGGGCGTAGGGGCTGGGGGCTGTGCCGCAGGGCCTGAGGCTTCGGGGGCAGCGGGAAAGGGTGGTGGCGGCGGTGGTGTTTGGAGGGTGGTAGGGGTTTGCAGCAGGGCTGTGGGGGCGTACGAGGAGGTCGGCAGTGGCGTCGGCAGGGAACTGAAGGGTGGGGAAGGTAGAGGGGTTACCTGGGATGGTTGGGGTAGTACCGGGACGGTCGGAGGGGTGACGTAATTGATTCTGGTAGCGGAATCTGATCTGGGAGGTGCTGGACAGCATGTGTTTCGTCGCCGACGCTCTTTTTTTTCTTGTTTTTCTTCTTCGCGGGGCTGGACAGCGGCTTCTATGATCGAAGCTTTTGAAAGGGCGGCGCATAGAGCCTCGAAATCAGCATCATAGCTTGACATTTTGACTGGGAGTCAAGCATTGCGCTTATCTCCTTGTCGTAAGCTTCTTTGGCTCGTCTTTTTCACTCCGACGAATGATGGTCTTTCGCCGCATGTCGGCGCAAATGTCTGGACGGCTCGTCATATCGTGAGGACGATCTGTAGGCCATACTCTGATACCAATTGATGCGAACGGAAATTTTGGCGACGGAAAAATAAAATATTTTGATGGTGGATTCATGGTGGAGAAGAAAATGGAGGGGTTGAGAAGAGAAAGCGCGCCGATTGCGCGAGATTCGAGGAGGAAGAAGCACGAAGATCGCGTCGAGGGAGAAAGAGATGAGAGAGGAGATAGAGATAAAAATCTCAATTTTCATATAATCTGACCTTCTCAAAACATAGCCTATCATCCCTTTAATATAGGAGGGATAGGATTACAAAAATAGAAATTCAAATTCAAATTCAAAACTACTTATCCTAACTTGACTCTAACCGACTAACTAATTGATTTGAAATAAATTCAAATCTCTAATTGACTCTAACTAACTAAATTGGGATCGCACGTCATCTCTTTATTTTAAAAATGCGAAGACTCAATAAAATGAGACTCTAATTAGTGGATAAAATTAAATAAATACAGCCCTATATATCCGATTCACGTTGCATCAGTTAATGCAAACGGAAATTTTGGCAACGAAAAAAAAAAATATTTGATGGTAGATTCTTGATGGAGAAGAAAATGGGAGGGTTGAGAAGAGAAAGTGCGCCGGTTGCGCGAGATTCGAGGAGGAAGAAGCGCGAAGATCGCATCGAGGGAGAAAGAGACGAGAGAGGAGATAGAGATAAAATCTCAATTTTTCATATAATCTGACCTTCTCAGAACAATAGCCTATCATCCCTTTATATAGGAGGGATGGGATTACAAAAATAGAAATTCAAATTCAAAACTACTTATCCTAATTTGACTCTAACCGACTAACTAATTGATTTGAAATAAATTCAAATATCTAATTGACTCTAGCTAACTAAATTGAGATCGCATGTGATCTCTTTATTTTAAAAATGCGAAGACTCAATAAAATGAGACTCTAATTAGTGGACAAAATTAAATAAATGCAGCTCTATATATCCAATTCACGCTACATCAATGTACCACCTCGGTCCATGCACCACAAAGAATTCGCATCTTCCCTTTCTCTCCTTCTAACGATCTCACTTCACACTTCCAATCTTCACCAACCCAAAGGTTGTATCATTTTTCCCAAAGGTCATATCATTTTTCAAAAAAAAAACTAAAGGTTGTAGATCTTCTCCTCTTTAACCTCATTGGCTAAGAAAATTCAAAAAAAAATGGCAACTGAAACGAACTAAAATCTCAGAAGAGAAGCCTCAGAACGACTTGCTTTGTACCATATGAAACATTAAAGGAGTGAGGTGGGAGAATTATGGGATGACTACTACAAAGTGGGTCGTTATAAGAAAGCCTACTCATGTGGTTACACATCACCAATGCCTGACAAGAACAAGAGGTTGATGGTCAATCTTCCATTCAAGGTGCCACCTTGCACATCAACGCTGCCAGGACGACTGCGAAAGATCTGCATTCGATCAAGGGAAGAGAATGATGGTAAATCAAGGCATAAATTCAGTAGGTCTAGAAACTTCAGGCACCAAGCTCGTACTTACAAAGAACCAATCGATGCACCTTCGAGTGTCGCGCAAAGAAATCGAGAGATACCAGTAGGCCCCTCAACGCAAGCTTCTTCAAGCGTTCAAGTTTCAACGGCCCATCGAAGGTATTTACTTCGACTGATTTGCAATTTACGTGGATTCGATCTTCACTTATCAACTAACATCAAATTAAAACGTTTTCTTAGTGGAATTGGGAGTAGGTCAGGGACTTCTTCGACAAGAGGAAGAGGGGGAGACGACCCACCAAGAAGGGGGCGTAGCCAAAACAGAAGAAGAGATGTGGTTGCCTTTCCAGATGGACCTCCAACCTCGATGAATCAAACATAGGCACAATACTTGTCATCAAATCTTAGGAATCAACTAGAAGCACTATTTATCACTAAATCTTAGATCCTGTCAGTGTTGAATGGTATCCTTATTTCTCGTTGTAGGAAAAGTCTGGAGAGAGAACTGGAAGCTTTTTATCAAATTTTTTAGCACTTCCTGGAAAAGCTAATACAGATTTTCTAAGAGTAGATGCACAAGTTACTTGCTATGAGTTTTTTTTATTTGTACATGAACAATCCTTACATGTACTATGTGTTAGTTGTGTTAACTAATTGTTTTTGGATCCTTACGTGAACAATCGCCACTTTATCATGTATACAGGGGGTTTATGTGCTTGTTGCGATATCGTTTGAAAACCATGTATGTGATTAATGTGGCTATGAATATCAAACAAATTTATAATGTTTTCAGCCATACCACTATTGTTGAAAGCTTAGGCAAAGTTTTGAAGGGGAATGTTAAGAATTATGCTCCTTTGCTCCATGGCTTGCCGAAGGTCTTCAAAACAGCTTCGGCGACGCAAAGGCAACACACACTAGAATATGATTCCAAGGAACGCGACCGCATTTCTACCACTATCATAAACATATGCAATACAATATTTTGCAGCATCACGAAAAATACAACATTTGTACCTTTTGCAGTCGTAGATCATCCAAGTGTTTTTGCTAAAAAATCACATGCCAATGGTGGTCTCTACCCCCCACTATATAGGAGGTTGCATGGGGAGAAAAGACCACCAACGGCTATATTTCTAGGCGTTGGAGCACATGGCAATTTCGAAAAATTGCATTCTCCCAACAACAATTTTGGGGCATTTTCATCCACCTTAACCTCCGTCCAACAAAATTCAGCTTCTCCTAACATATGATTATGTTGTGTAAGAGTTAACCATTACTCGAGGTTTCTCATGTAATTCACGATTACGGAGTGTTCCTAAGATAATTACAAAACTACTCATGGTTATGTGTTATGAATGTAAATATCCATTCGCTTTATTGTTCAGAAACAAAATATTTCCTTCAAAAACCGTAAACCTTGAAATATGCAAGCATAAGAAACCCTTATATTCTTCTTGGTTAAAAAATAGGTGTACCATAAAACTCAAGTTATACGGGTCCACTTCAGTGCATCAATACATGCCTAAGCCAGATATGTACAAGTATATCATTAAGCATACTGATACATTCTTGGGTCCTGTTATCCTTACTGTGTATAAAACTAACTGTAAGGATACCTTTTTGGGTGTATCAATATTTTATGAATCCAGGTGTGCTGTGAACCCATAAATTAGTTTGACTCTTTTATTCATGTTTTAAGCACCGATATGTTTTAAAATACACCAGTCAATAAGGACATCTAGAGTTTTTTTTAAAAAAAGAATCAGGACACCTGGAGTTGCATTAATTAAATACTCTAGTTTTTCTTTTAACTTGATTTATAAGAACTACTGAATCAAACTGAGTTCCAGACTTTCATAGATTGTAATGCTTGTGTGAGAGCAATCACATTTTCCGATTTTGATAAAACTCTAACTCGATTCCAGAAAAAAACCTTAATTTCGAGAACGGGTGTATATGACTTATACCCCAAACTCCAAAACTGAATTAATTCAATCCCATAACCCACTAGCAAGGGATAAGTCGTGATTTAATGTCATTGATCTTCGTGCACTCTGTTTCGCTATCTGTTTCATTGCAATTTCTTGCCCAGAGTTGACTGGAACCTTTTTTTTAAGCAAAAGAGTGGGCAGCCCCGAGATGGGACCCACCGCAAATCTATATTAATAAAACATTATAGTAAAGAATACCAGACCAGATGGGGAATCTTGCTATGTATAGTACATTTTCTGAACAGAGACATTGATCGCGAAAAATAAGATCATTCCGAGCACACCAAAGCGCCCAAAATGTGTAAAAGGTACCATGCAAACCTTTGGTGAATTGCCACAATATGTCTGAAAAGTAGTTCCAAAATGCATCATTCTCCGTCCTAAGACAAGGAATTCCAGCATGCACACAAATATTCACTGAGAGGCTACAACTGAATGGGAGATGATCCATAAAAAGAATCCTCAATCTCATTGCCACTCTGGCATGCCAAGTCCCTGTTAGAAGAAATCATGTCTCTACGTGCCTTCATAAGCAGACAACCGTGCCTCACCAGACAAAGAAAGATCTTATCCGCAAGGGGATCATGTTCTTCCAGGTCATCCTGCAGTCACATTGTAAGTCCTCATGTATCAACGCATGTGATACCAAGAATGCTATGTATGCCTTCTTGATAGAAAAAGGGTCATTCGCCCACCTACCAAATGGTCCCTCCCAAAAGAAGGGTGATCCATATCCTTCAACTCACTGGACATGCAAAGGAACTCCCTTAGTCTCTTTCTCAAAAAAATCAGTCTCAAAACTCATGGCCCAAGAACCTGTCAACCAAGTACGCGCCACCGAGGAACCACGATCATTCGATAGAGGGAAAATTCTAGGAAATCAAACCTGATCCAGTCCAATCATCCAACCAAAAATGAAACAGATTGCCACATATCCCCATCTCTAGAAGGACGTAGGAAATACCTTGCTAAAGAGAATAGGGGAATTTGAGGGGCGGGGATGTCAAACTAACCCCAAAACCATATATCTTCCACATCAGACAGTACATCAGGTCATCCTTATCCCCCAAATTCGGACTATCCATTTATCCAAGAGGGCCTTATTCATGAGTTCAATATTCAAAAATCAAAGGACCACTTCCTCATTCGATCATGTAACTGTATCCAGGCCAAGAAGATGCATACCTCTTTTCTCCTGCCCGAAAACTGCCCAGAAAAATCATCTTGTCATCGATTTAATCCTCGTTCGACATTGTGTCTGAATATAGGGCTATGGCACAAGCTAGTATAGAAATGATGTGGGTTTGAGCAGTACTAGCATATTTACATATAGATATACCCATTCCTATGCATGTGAAATGTGATAACCAGGCATCCCTGCTCATTGCAAACAATCTTGCATTTCATGAGAGAACCAAGCATATTAAAATGGACCGCTACTATACAAGGGATATGATTAAAAAAGGTTTTATCTCTACCTTTCATGTCAGTTCTGGGGATCAAACTGCAGATATCTTCACTTAAGGCTTTACTCAGAGGGCCTTTCCAGAAATGCTCATCCAAGTTGAGCATGATTGACATATATGCTCCATCTTGAGGGGGAGTGTAGAGTTATATTTATGTCTCTGTATTGTTTTCCTATTTTTTCTGTTCTCTTGTCTATCTTATGTAAGTTACACATAGGTCTCTCCTCTATATAAGAGAGTATAGGGTTCAAGGAATAAACAACGTCACTATTTTCCCCAACAAAGAGCAAGCGCACAAAGCCAAGGCGAGAAGGCATACGACAAAAGGGAAGCATAGCTATGAGGACCTACTTTACCTTCCATGAAGATTAATGATTTAGGCTCTTGAAAAAAAATGGCACTTTCTTCATTTCCTCTTAGTACAAGGATATTTTACCCATATTTGAGTACACTTTTGCTTGCTTTTGTCATGATTTGGTATACTTTTGCTTACTTCAAGGCCATATTGGTCATAGCTATAGCTTACCTTTTGCTTTCTTTATGGTCTTTTAGGCTACATCATAGATTTAAATTTTCATTGTGTAAGTCTTCAAACTTATCACAATATGTACTTTCGTGTATGCATCCTTTTAATAACAATGAAAGAGGTTGCTAGAGTTGCACAATATCAAGCTTGTAAGCTTGTGAGTAAAAAAGAAATATCACAATTCTCTCGTTCCAATGTTTAATTCGTATCTTGCAGAGAAAAATGAAAAACATATTTATTCTGAGGTCATAAGGCTCCTTTAGATAGTAAAGCCTTCTCCCACTATAAGTAAGGTCAGCTACATGAATTCTTGCTCAAATCCATGTTGAAAGATTCCATTATTTTTTATATTGGTTGTCAACTACCTAACACAACTGCCACAAGGGGGGATTTGAACCCGGACCTTTTGGGAAGTAGGCACATCGCACTACCGCCAGACCATTTAAGTGGGTACAAAAAAAAGAAATAGGAAATAAACCATCAAGCTCCTTTAGATAAAAGGAAAAATCATAGAGGGAAAATAATTAAATGGAAAATTACAAAATAAAGGAATAGAAAATACATAAATGCTAACTACTCTCAACACCCCCCTCGAAATATTGTGTAGATGTCAATCATACACGGCTTGGAACAACAATTCTGGAAAGTCCGCTGCCTAGGCCTTGGTGAAAATATGTGTTGTGTGTTCCCCTCGGTTGAGGTGATAAGTAGAAATGAAGCCCTTTTTATCATGTCTCACATGTGGTGGCAATCTTCTTCGAATGTGGTTAGTTCTCTCATGGAAAGTGGTATTGTAGGAAATGAATAATGCTTCATGATTTTCACATAAAAACTACATGGGAAGAGGCGCATCAATAGCTAGATCAGTCGGAACGGATTTGAACCACATCATCTCAATGCCCCCCTATGCCATGGCTTTATATTCGTATCCAACACTCGACCTAGCAACGACATTGTATTTCTTGCTTTTCGATGATACCAATGAACTCCCTATGAAGACTACAAAATCAGTAATAGACTTATTGTCTTTAGGACATCTTACATAGTCAGCATCTGCACAGGCTATGATGGCAAGAGATGTCTCTCTACTGAATAGTAACCTAATATCTGAAGAATATTTCGGATACATTAGGATCATGTAGCCAGCATCCATGTGAGCCTGACATGGTTGCTCCATAAACTGACTTACTTTTTTAACCTAATAATAGTCACATGGAGAAACTTCCCAATGAGCTCCATGTATCTCCTTTTGTCCACCTCATACATATCATCATCATAAAGCTTCATACTGGGATCCACAGGAATGGTGGCAAATCTATCTGCCATCCTCATCTCTAGAAGGAGACATGTAATGTACATCCTCTGAATCATCACAAGACCTCTCTAATTCCTAACAAACTTAAGCCGAAGGAAGTATCATAGTTCGTCAAGGTCCTTGGTGACAAACTGATATCGAAGGAACTCCGTAGCCTCGTTTATCCCGGTAAGTCGTCTCATGTCACAATGATGCGTCAACATAAAGCACAATGACAAGAATACCTCGTGGTGCCTTGTGTATAAAAAATAAGGGATCTTGATGCAGCACAAAATTAACATATAGGGCTTGATGTTTTTATCCGTTAATTTTATTTACGTTTATTCGATTGTCGCATTTTTATTTAAATAAAAAGATCACGTATGATCTCAATTTAGTTAGTCAGAGTCGATTAGAGATTTGAATTTATTTCAAATCAATTAGTTGGTTGGTTAGAGTCAATTAGGATAAGTAGTTTTGAGTTCGAATTTGGATTTCTATTTTTTTAATCTCATCCCTCCTATATAAAGGGATGATAGGCTATTGTTTTTAGGGAGGTCAGATGATATGAAGTTTTAAGATTTATCTCTCTCCCTCTCTCGTCTCTTTCTCGCTCTCAACGTGTTCTTCACGATTCCTCTCTAAAACCCCGCTTAGCCGACGCGTTTTCTCCTTCTCCCTCACCTCTCTAAATTTCTTCCACCAAAATTATTTTCTCTACCGTTACAAAATTCTATTTGCATCAAGTGGTATCAGAGCATGGAAACCAAATCGTTCCTACGATTCGACGATCCTATCGAGTATTGGCATTTGCAACTCAATCTCAGTTGCATATCTCACGGTTCGCATGCTCGTACGCGGCAACGAATGTTCTGAAAGCGACTTATATCAAGCGTTAAGGTACAACCATGGCTGGACACAACATTCGATGAAGATTCATACGACAACGGAAAAATCAGATCAATGAAGCTGCTGTGCAACCCATTTTTGATCAAGAAAATGAAGGTATTTTCAGTCCCGAAAAATATTTTAGTGATGCAACTCTTGTGCAACAAAACTATGAAGATACAGTGCCAATTTTTGATGAAAGTGCGGGTGAAGAATATGAATTTGTGGATTTTTATGAGGTCGAAGTTGTTGTCCATCAACAAAATAATGAAAAAAATAAAGTTCCGGGGCAAATATTTGATGAAGAACCCGAAAATCTCAATATATTAGCAAATAATCTTGCTGTCCAGGATGATGCGGAACCCCTATACGATGATCTCCCCTATGGGATCCTCTCCAAGCGACCCCCATATGCACGCCATCCCTGTAACACGTCCCTGAATGCGTCCTTTATTCAACGTTGTGGGCCATGCCGCCTTCCTCATGGTCAAGTTCGTGGCAGCCCACAACCTCGATTCCCCCGAGCACGCTACAAGAATGGTCGTCATCACCATCCAATGATCTATTCACACGATTGCCGATGCGTCCATGGTTGTCGCCCCAATCACCGTTGGCCGCGACACCAGAAGAGAGGGCTCCATCGCTGGCGCTCCCTTCCAGTAGCCTTCCAACATGGCCGCCACCGCCCTTGCGCGACTCCGCGTGCGACTCCACGTCGCCCACACTACTACTGTCGCTCGATTCCGCGTTATATCGGCAGCCACACACGCGACAGGTGCATCCATCAACATGCGCGAGAGTTGTGGCCATCGCACCCCCTTCCTTGGTGCAGCCCAAGGCCCCCCTGCCTGTTGCGCCATCACAGAGTAGGGTCATCCGATCCAGAACGCCGCCGTTGTCATCTTATATTCGGGAATCACGAAACCCTAACATGGGGGAAGGAGGTTTCTCCCAAACGATTCGAATCCCCTGGAAATAGGAATGGGGATATGAATCGGGAAAATTGCACAGGTACTCTCCCTCATAAAGAGTTTTATATTAAGGTTAGAGTTGGTGGGATTTGGAGAGGCATTCCTTTAAATGAAGGGGTAGAAAAATTACATTTCTACCCCGTGGAGCGAGAAAACTTAAAGACAGGTGCTGAGAAAAGGAAACTAAGGCTGCTACCTTCTCCAAATAAGAATAGGCGTATGAGATTCATCTATATAAGGACCCTATGGGTTAGTTCATTGCCCACATCTTCTCTCATCCTAGGTTTGTGTCACACATTTGTTATGGGTTCTCTGAAGGCTATGTTGTTCATGCCTCATCAATTTTTTTACCGCAATAAGGAGACAAAGATCGTGGAGATGCCGCCTTTTGCGCCACATATGTTCTACCGGCATGGGGTTGACGACTCCAAATATCTCACCAAAGAAATCTAGGATCAGCCGTTTGCCCCACACCTTTTCTCCCAAAAGGTGATCAAGAACGTTGAAATCAAGCCGTCAAGCATTGAAGATAAAGTAATTCGTCAGGAGACGAATTTTTCAAGCGAAGGAGAATTGATGCAGCACAAAATTAACATATAGGGCTTGATATTTTTATCCGTTAATTTTATTTATGTTTATTCGATTGTCGCATTTTTATTTAAATAAAGAGATCATGTGTGATCTCAATTTAGCTAGTTAGAGTCGATTAGAGATTTGAATTTATTTCAAATCAATTAGTTAGTTGGTTAGAGTCAATTAGGATAAGTAGTTTTGAGTTCGAATTTGGATTTCTATTTTTGTAATTTCATCCCTCCTATATAAAGAGATGATAGGCTATTGTTTTTAGGGAGGTCAGACGATATGAAGTTTTGAGATTTATCTCTCTCCCTCTCTCGTCTCTTTCTCCCTCTCAACGTGTTCTTAACGATTCCTCTCCAAAACCCCGCGTAGCCGACGTGTTTTCTCCTTCTCCCTCTCCTCTCTAAATTTCTTCCACCAAAATCAATATTTCCACCGTTGGATTTTTTTCATTTGCATCAGATATGTAGTCGGTCTCTTGAAGCCATGTTGCTCTTTCAAGTTCGGCAACTTGTAGAACGATGTTGTGGTACTCTATTTAAGGTCATAAATAGCCTTATAATGTATGCATATCTTCTGACACTCCTCAACAGCGAATCTACGTGGTTGCATACAGACTTACACTTGCAGGTTGCCATACAAGAAAGTATTATTGACATCAAATTGAAAAAGCAACCAATCTCATACCACAACAATAGAGAGGAGGATCCGAAGAGTATGGGAGTGAAAGTGTTATGATAGTTTTTGAAAGATGTGTTATGATAGTTCCCTCCATATGTCTGAATGAACCCACATACCACAAGTCTAGCCTTGTAGTGATCAACATCGATGATCATATGCTCTCTGCTTCATTGTAAAGACCCATTTGCAGCGAAATACAGAAGCTCATGTTGGGCAGTGTGAAAACCCCGAATACCGAATATGGACTAAGATGTAAATCTTGATTGAGTCTGGATTTAATTGTAAAATCTGTACTTGTACAGTTATCAAAAAATTCGAGTAAAGAGTCCATTGCATAGGGCTCGTCGATAGCTTTCCAACGAGTCCAAGAACACAAAAATCTGAGTTCAGGAGCCCGAGTTATGACCATTTTAGCGAGGAAGGGTCAAGGTCCTATTCGGATCCGAACCCGGATCCGAATCCGGGTTTAACCCTTAAACCTCAACCCTTCCCTCGTCGAGAACGCCCCCAAAACCTTCCCCCTTCGACCTCCATCCCCTTCCTCCTCCCTCTCCTTCATCAAGGGTCGTCGGAATGCCTTGGATCAACGATCCGAAGCCGTGCTCGCATAGAGAAGGTCCAAGGCATCCCCATGTGCGGTTCCCATCGCGAATGAAGCTTCGGTCGCGTCGTTCTTCACCGACGGAGAAATCGAGGTGTGAGTGTTCTTGAGGTACGATATTCCCTTCCTCTTGCTGCGGATTCCACATGATTTTTAACCTATATACTTGCTCATCTAGAGCCTTAGTGATTTTTGGTGGCATGGGTTTTGTTTGTAATCTTGATCTAGTTCTCATTTCGATTACACCTCATCTTAACGGGAGAGATTCAGTTTAATCCATAATCATCCGTGCAAATGTGATGGTTCTTTTTTGTACATGATCTTTCTTGTCGTTCTCTGCTTCGTACATCTTGACTCTGTAGGTCAGAATTCTAATGATCTTATTGTGCTGCTGGATTCTGTATTATTTAAATTGATCTGCTTGCTTCTCATTGTTATTTTGCACGTATTGCTATTGATGCAAACTGTGAAGTGTTCTTAGTGATTTATGCCATGTTATGGCCTCCTTAGAATTGTTGTGAGAATCCTTTTCGTGCTATTATGCAACCCATATTAAGTTTCAATTAAGTTGACTTGATTATAATTGCCTGGAAGCGAATCTCATTTGCAAGCGAACCCACACATACAACCATCGTGTTCAGAACATTCGAGGTTAATTATGAGAAGAAATATCTCAAAGATGTCATTTGGCTAAAGGAAGTATATCCGAAATTATAATCCATAAGGTACTCATAGATAGAGAAATGCCTATAGACTAGAATAATAAATACCAATAAAATTTGCTTTAGGCATGGATTATTGAAGGATGCATCACCATTCTCTCAACGAGAGTACTCAAAGGAGGATGGAATCCAGTTCTAGGAAGTGTAACAAGGTGTTCTGTGACACTTATTTCCCCTGGAAAATATGAACTTTTGTAAGTTGTCACTGTAATGGATACGTATCATGTACGTAGGGCAGGACATCAATATTTGTAGTCCATATCTGAACTGGAAGGTTAGAGCTGTTGGTTAGTTTTATTCTGTTGGCAAAAAAAAAGCATTGTACTTTCAATGGGTGAATCCGATCTTCAACATACACATTGCACCATCTTCACACGCATACCCTGGATCACCAAAATTCCAAACATCAAATAAGATTATTTAGAAATACTTCAAACTTTTGATTGTACAGTGACAGAGATGCAAGAAAAGACTAAGGCATTTTAGCTTACTTAAATGCTAGCCAATCTACTCTTGATCATATTGCATGCAATAAGCTTTCATGTCATCCAGGAGATTCTCTTGCACATATTTTGCATCCTGATTCTGGCGGATGGTTCTCTTGAAATGCATGGTACATGTGCTCAACCTAAACTTAATGAGCTAGGATTTTTAATGGTTCAAGGAGACATAATTCTGACCTTTACCATCCAAATATAATTATTATCTATGATCTCCGTTATCATTTCTCCAGAACCAGAACTTTTCTTTAAATGAAGGTAATTAATTGGTTTGTTAGAGTCTTGGTCTTAGGGGTAATAATCCACATATTTTGAATCACTAGACCTTATATAGGCTTGTTAAAAATTAGTTCATTCAAGAATGTATGATCAAGTCTTGCTCATTCCTTGAAGATCAAAATGTCGGTGTCATGCAAAATGACTTGCACACAAATCATTAATTGTATTGTGGTGATTATCACTTTGGTTAAAGGATGTCTTATGGTGGTCGAGTGGTTGCAGTAGTTGCCGCCAAGGGAGGAGCATGCACCCTTGGGGCCCCGGGTAGAAGCCTAGTTGACCGCGATCCCAACTGCTACTGTAGCTGCGATGGTTGGGGGACATGTTGCTTGGCACATCGAGGTGCTGATCTGACGGTGTTGGCCTCGCACTTGCGTGCTTTAGCCCGGTGCTCGAGCGCGGGCCAAGTAGTCATGGTTGGTCAGCTAGTGTTTCGCTTGTCACTTAGAACTAACACTCGTGTACAGGCCAATGTAGGCCACATTGGTCGGTATTCCGAGTGGGAGCGCTAAGAGGGGAGTTCCGGGAAAATGTGGTTAATGAAGTTGGTGATGGGACGCTAATCTCCTATGTATAAGGAGGATCGGATTCTCGCAATGATTTGCGGGTTGTAATCTAATTTGTGAATCGGAAGTACAATTGTGAAGTGGAGCTAAGTGGACGTGTTGGGAACTTAGTTAGGATGCACTGTACCCCACCGCATGCCTACGGAGGCACCCCAACCCTAAGGTATTTTCTTTCACCTTAGAGTCATAGTGTGAGGTCTCATCCAAACCAAGACCACAGACTATCAACGAAGCTCGGTTACTCATATCCATATCAAGATCTAGTAAGAATAAAAATGATAAAGATGTAATTCTTTGTGAGACCAATTACACAGTTGTTCTTTTGCACACATTTAAATTGTATCATGCTTATTGTTATATTTTTGTTTAAATCGTATTGGGCAACTTTGCTCATAACGTACCTACGTGTGAATCCGCAGGTCCGCAATAGTGAGTTACTTTGGGGATATCACCATTTTTGTGCAGCTTCACGACTCCTTGTGGAACAGTTGGTAGTAGTTTTGTTTTTTCTGTCTTTCCTTACTTGTACCACTTTGAGAGACATGGCATGTATAATGTATTCCAAGACATATTTCTTTCATACATACATGTATATTTTGTGGACATGGATGGGTATTGTTAAGGTAATGGATGGAAATGTAATGGACAATGAAATGAATGACAATGGAAATGGAATGTGATTGTGAGCATGTTGAATGAGAAGCAGAAGTTTTAAATTCCAATGTGTTGTGCTATTTTCTCCTGCTTACTATGTATATCATTGGTATTCAAATGTGGAATGTATGTGCGTGGATTGGTTTGCCGAGTACCCGGATCCTAGGGGCGTCACAGGCAGTAATCGAGCTCCATGTGCCACATGATTGGAGTGCAACCATCTCTTCTTCCATAGCAAGATGCCAGTAACTATCCCGCATAACATGCTGGTATGTGCTTGGGATTATAACAGCTAACAGTCCCACCACAAGCTTCTTAAAATCATATAATAGACGTCCAATGAAACATCGCCTCAAAGAGGATACATACCACAGGTAAGCTTCATTTTCGTAGTACAATAGGTTGGTCCAAATCCTTTGCATGATCTATCTCCTATAACACAATTTCTTGAGGAGTGACACTCTCATCTTGTAAAGTCTCCTAATTTATAGAAATATAAACATGACTATCAATAGAAATAAAGTGTTCAAAATTTACCTGAGGTATGTTAGATGGTAGGGACGACACAAGAGCAAGGGTCTAGTACTCGACCTATGAATGTAGTAATAGGGTAAAGTCTGAGTCACATGAAGAGTGGTAGGAGTAGGAGGCTAATGAGGAGGTGGAATGTAAACCTCTTCACCAGACTCAGACGAAGTCATCCAGTCACATGTAGGAGAAAAATACATAATAGACTCGGAATATGATGGTGACATAGACATAGTACTTTCGTCTGACAAGAACAAAGCACAAATACCTTTTCGGGGTCCAAGAGTAGCCAACAAAAACACATTTAACAATTCTTGTAGAGATCTTGTCACGATAAGGAGTCATGTGATGAACAAAAGCCACCGAGGTAAATACACAAGATGTTAGAGAAAAAAGGTCCTTATCAAGAAACAATCAAAAAAAGAACATTTTCTCTTAACACTGAGGATGTAGCATGCAGTGAGGACACCATCACCCCAGTAAGAGTGGGGAGCATGACTGTTTATGAGAAGAGCCCTAGTAACATCGAGAAGATAACGGTGTTTGTCTTGTAACACCATTCTGTTGGGACGTGTAGATACACAAAGCCTAATGGAGGATGCCGAGCGACCTAAAAAACTGAGAGAGTTGATCCGTGTAAACTCCAAGGCATTGTCAAAGCCAACATACTTAACAATAAAAGAAAAATATCCATTACTTAATAATGAAATTTTGGATAATAAAACCAACCTCATACCTGTTTTTAAACAAAAAAAACCCAATGAAGTCTATAAAAATCATCAACGACAACTAGATAGCACTTGTGTCTATGGTGATTAGGAACACCATTGGGACCCCAAAATATCAAAATGCAACAACTCGAATAAAAAACTATTGCTACGATTCTGACGACTGGGAAAACTTGTACAATGATGATTCCCAACTTGACAAGCATCACACTGAAAAATGGACTGAAAAGGAATCTGTACGAGGGCTCTATACAGTTTCTGCAGAGGAAGAAGATCGAACCAAAGGTGCCACATGTAAGCAAAAATCGATCCAGTAGAAATATAAGATTTGCCAACATAATGAGACCCGACTAGTCTGTAAATACTCCTTGCTCACAGGCACATCCAATCACCATGCATGTGAGTAAAATCTAAAATACAAGTGAAGATGAGTCAAAAATAGCAAGACACTTCAGATCCTTGATAATCTAACTGATAGACAACAAATTCATAAAAAAGTCATGTGCATGTAGAATGCTCCACAAATGCATGGATGGTGTCAAATGAATCTTCCCATGTCCTGTAATTGAAGAGTGTCTCAAATTGACAATGACAACAGATCTACCATGGTGAAAAGTCATGTAGGATGAGAACTGTACTCTATCACCGCAGAGATGATGAGATGTTCCGGAGTCCATGATCCTCTCTGAAATGTCAGCATAATGCATATGTTGCACCTGAGGTATTGGTAGAGAGGTTGCAATGCCAGATGGGGTCGAAGAAGCACTGGTGGAACCATTGGAGGGGGCCATAATCTCTCCCAGATGGGAGACGAGATCATCGATTAACAAAAGTAATTGTAGGCTCAATCAGCTCGACAACACAGACAAATACAGGGAGACCATGCTTCTGGTAGCAAGTATCCTCAGAATGCCTAACACGGTTGTAGTAGGTGCATTGCTGACGAGAGCATCCACAGCATGTGCCATGAACACCATGTTCTCTGAACTGAACTGAACCTCCCCTACTGTGAGATGTGACCATCGTCAAGATGGATGAGACCACCTATGAACTGTGGGCTACGCAGTTCATGAGTATCCCAGAGAGCAACAATAAGAAATATATCCTTGACGCAACCCGAGTCATCTGACAAGACTGAGATGAATGCTTCATGGAAGCAAGATAACACGTGGGTGCGTTTTTGGCGCTCTGATAATATGTAGAGAAAATTGGTTAACATATTTATTCTGAGATTATATGGCTCCTTTATATGGAGAGAAGAAACTGTATATGCTAAATAACAAAAACGGAAAATTATAAAATAAAGAAATAGGAAATATATAAATGCTGATAACTCTAAACATATCTCAATGCTCGATAACAGCCCACATCCACCAACTAGCCTCCATCAAACACCATTACTTCCTGCACTATCCTCTCAATCACAATCCATTCAATCGTTGCCCAAGAGTATCAGTGTCCAAAATTGAACACCAACCGATTCGAGAGTCTTATTCATTGACTTTATAAAATGGATGCTCTCTGAAAAGAGAGTTTTATTTCTTGAATGCTTTTTGGGAAGTCTTACTTCATGAACACTCTCTAGGCAAGAGCCTTACTTCTTGTCTTTTAACAGAAGGATCTCTGGTATTCTTCCTGTTAAGGATATTTTTACATTCTCCACACACCAAGATGTGTAGGATGCCCAAATACGTGAATAGTAGTTTTGATAGTAATTTCATTGAACGTTGTCTAGATTAGTCAATAGTCACTGAGGAAGCCTGAAAAATGAGCTACAAAGGTTTGATATTCGAGAATAACTGCGTCATCATTTGCATTTTTTTGGGGAAAAAGTTTGATAAACAAAAGGCAGATGTCCTCATGTGTAAAGAATGTGTCGTTAAGATGAAGATGCTCAAATGGATGTCTGAACACATACAAATTAACAATTGTCTGGAGAAAATCAGACGGGTGTGTGGACACACAATCAAAAACATAAAGTTGTTAAACAAATAATAAATTAACAGAAGAAAACTAGTTTAAGATTATTAACATGTGCAAAGAAGGACATCAAGTCATATTCCAAAAGAGTTAAAAGCTAAGCCGGGTGAGGAAGAACAAAGAAATGTGCAAAAGTAACATTAAGAATGATATGGCCTTTTACATCCAAGCATGGTTTAACCCCACTTAAAATGGGAAACTGGAAAGTGCTTGGTCATTTTTGCAGCATAGCTTCAAAAGCATATCATAATGCACCTTATTATATGACAGCAAGAGAAATGAGCCCATACATCCATGAATAAATTCTGCAATCGTCTGAATTGGGTCCACTAGACATGGCCTGCATTTAGTCCTGCAGAAGACAATTTATTCGTCACTTAAACATCCAACAAGCACACCAGTGAGCACATATCTGGCAGGTGTTTTACCATCATCACGACGAAATATAACTCCAATTACAATAGAAATTGAATAAATGTATTAAAGAAGCAGGCCCATAGTGATGCTGGAAAGGGAACCATAAAAAGCAATCTGCATGCCTGCCACTATCTATACATTAACTTGCAATGTAAAAACAGCCTCAAAAGAGAGGGAACTTACAATTTAATCAGGATTGTGAGATGCAGAAAAAAGATTGTTCGATTCCAAATCCCTTTCACACTTTGCTCTCAATTCGTTTAATTTGAGAATGCTTTCTTCCTGTATTAGGAAATGAAAACATGAAACATAAGGAATCATATAGTTGACAAATAAAGACAACAAACATCTTCTACAAACACGCTACCAGGAGTAGCACAATATCCCATCAATCTAAGCAATCGTCTGTTTTCAAGAGAGAAAAAATAGCTGATACAATGGTTGTAATCATCAGCATTAATTCAAATAAACAGGCGACCCGTGCACCCTAATTACCACGCCAAGTACATGGTGATTAGGGCAGAGTGATTGCTTCAAAATAACCCGATTTAATGTTTAGATGCATTAAGTTTTGTAGGCAATTTTAACCAACTGATTTGTACAAATATGCAGTTCAATCATAAAATGTACTCCGCGAAAACACTAGGGCACTATGACATACAAATAGTTAAGATAACTCACAAGCTGGGTGCCTTCACGAAGAAGTGCATTTTCTGTACGAAGGAAAAGTGACCTCCACCGCTGCATCATGTCGTATTCCAATTTGGTAAAATTGGTAAATTTCTCTGAACTATGTCCAGTAGAATCTCGAATAAAGCTTCTTCCAACAAAAATCCCTGCTGCTTTTCTACTCTTTTTCACTTCTGAAAGATGCAAATTAATACAATGACTGAGCCACGAAATTAAGTTTGAAAGATAATTTCTCAGTACATACTGCATAAACAGTAGCATACCACTTAGCCGACCTCTATAATCTTGGTAGAGAACATCAGTCAGTAGCCATGAAGCTGGTGAGGAAAGAAAGTTACCAACAAGAACATAACTATTTTAGATACATGATTTTGAGGAAGTTGTTCAGATGCAATAATTATATTTCCCAGATGAGGACACTAACATGTAGTTCACTTACAATCCCCTAAAATAAGAATCCAAATAAGGGCATTGAGGCCTAACAAGCAATAGAAGGCTCTAAGATTAATGCATTGAGATAATAAAATTGAATATTTCAGCCTATACCTTTTGCGCAGATATGACAAGTACAAGGGCCCTTCGAACCAAACCCAGCTCCAGCATCTACAGTAGAATTTTCAACACATATGCCTTCTTCCTTTCCAGTCCCCTCTAGATCCAATGTCATTTGATCAGATGATGCATGAGCTTCAGCATTGATCTTCACATATGTTTTATCTAAGAGATCCAGTGTCATTTTCTTGCCGCTAGCTGCGACATCATCCTCTTGGTTCGTAGAATAAAAACGAGAGTGACAAAAGTCTTCTACATCTTTGTTGCATCCAACTGTCCTGCTGATATCCATCAGTGGATCCATTCTAGCTTCCCCATCTGCAACACAAGCATTTTCTCTATCTTCGTGTATTGTTACACCACTTGCATGCTCTGATCTTGTGCCTGCTCGAGCAATTACACCACCTTTGACAAAAGGAGCAGCTGGGTACAGTGCACTCGAGAATTTCCCCCGCTTCTGTTGCTGTAAGGAAACACAGCCGATATCATCTCGCACTTGGAAAACCGGCCTAGAGAAGTCTGCATTATCTACCCCAGAGGATTGCAAGCTCATATTGGGTGGATCTTTGTTGGGTTCCACCAAAGTCCAAGTCTTCCAGTTCCCATCGTCCACGTTCCGCGATACAGGCAGACAATTCGGGTTTCTTTCCGGACAGAGTGGTTCTTCAGATCCTTTGCGGGGCATCTTCACTATCACTGATCCATTTTCCAGGGAATCCCCATCTGCGTTAGCTCCAGCTCCTGGCTTTATGATAATCTTACCAGGAAGCAGCTGATAAGCCCTCTTACCGCGGTTATTGGTCACATCACTTAAAGGAATTCGATTTGCGCAACTCCCATTGAGGGAGTCTCCGTCTTCCATCGATACGCAAATCGTATCGGATGGAGTTTCGATTTAAAGGGTTCGTGATGATGCGATTTAAGATGCAAAACTTACCAATGCAATTGAGATACGGGCAGAAACTGAGCAATTAACAACGCGCTACTTCACGAGATGCTTAATAAAGACTTGCATGGTGTGTAAGCCTGAGGAGTAAAATGTAGCAACGGATTAAACGATTTGACAGGAACGCAGAATAACGACTAAGAAAATATAAGCCAAACAAGATCTCAATTTGCGCAGATTGTTGGGAAATCTTGGGAAAGAAGACAGATTAGTTCCGAATGATTGCCTGACGAGGTGGTGAGGAGGCCTTGCGGTATCGAGGAGTGGGCGCCGCGGCGGTGCCGACGGATGCGCGGTAGGAGCGGAGGAATGGGCGGCGGTGGAAGAGGAGATGGTGGCGGTTTTATAAGTTTGAGATTTTTCGAGTGGGGGAAACGGCGCAAAAGGGAGGAGGGAAGGGCAAAAGGAGAGGAGGGGTGGGGGAGCCGAATAGGGAGGGAGGGAACAACACAACACTGCTAATTTTTCAAACAATAAACTTTGTTTCTAGGTATTTCTCACACGTGTGAGGACATAATTGGCATGCATGTGGAGATATAAGACATGCATGAAAGTGTAACATACCTTGCTCACAAAAAAAGGTGCTGAATACAAAACATGTTTGAGGGTAGGGAATTCAATACTCTCACTTGAAATCAAGAAACGCGGTACCTCTTATGCAAGGACGTATCTAAGGGGGAGGGGGCAAGGAGGGGCAAGTGCCCGCCCTAAATTTTGAGATTACATACTATATGTATGTAATTTTTCCCTATCTTTTAAGCTAAAAATAATCATAATATTTCATAATTATAATGCCTCATTTGGATTTTTTGAGAGTAAAACTCGTATATGCCCACTCATTTCTTTTGAAAATATTCAATAACTTTTACCAATAGATAATATATCTCCCAACCTATATTGGATAATTTCTTCAATCGATCAACTTATAATAAATGCCTACCCTAATCTTATTAGTTATCCACTTTTTAGAATTTGACTATAGAATGAATCGATCTTTCATCCAATCTCATTATCACTTATATATATACTAGGTTTAATTTGCAATCTAAAAAAATAAAAATTAAAAAAAAAATCATTTATGGTCAAGTCTCATATATTATTCATTGGTCCTATTTATTATCAAGTAAAGTGATCAAATGCACATATATTCTTGGTCGGTGTATTTCTGTTCATAAATATTATTATTTCTTGTTATTGATAAAAAAGTCTAGAATTATGTATTTTATATTTTTGATTTGATACAAATTCGAAACAAGTGTAGTTTATATTGTAATTAATAAAAATCTATATACTGAATTCAAAATAAATAAAACACTTGAATATAACTTACTTTTTAAAAAAGTATAAATATCATTCACAAAAAATCCCGACATTGTGGAACATATATGATACTAATTTATGTAAAATTGAATAAAAATATATAGTTGATTAAAAAATAAGTTCAAAATTGACTATTCTTATATAATGAATAAGTTCGAAATTGATGAAAATTTACGTGAAAACTATATATATACTTTGTCCCTAACAATTATTGTTATATAATGAATATGATTGTACTGTAATTGATAGACATATTTTTTAAAAAACCGCTTGCCCCCTCCTCAAAAATGTTCTAGCTCCGTCCCTGCTCTTATGAGATGAGAGATGAGGAACATAACCATGCTGGTAGGGTACGAGTCCTATGTTTTGCGTATCAATGTCTTTATCGACTCCTTGTATTTCTAGCGTTGATCTTTATTTGAAGTTAGTATAAGAGTTATAAAGGCATAATTTTTAGAAGTAAATCTTTTCAATATTCTGGGTACATATTGTTAACTCGTCAAATTGCTTTAAACATGGTCGGTTTTGTGTGCAAATATAACGTTGGTAAATACATTGATGTGCAAAAAAGTAGTTATGGTAAAATTTTATCATTGTTGTTGTCTCTTGAATTCACGAGATTGAATTTAAAATTATAAAAGATCGTATAATCGAAAGTATTTGATTCAACAAAGGGAGGCTGATGGAGTTGCGCATAGAACTTAACCTAATTAAAAACCTTTTATTCGACTTTCTATTTATTTATAATAAAGGCTTTTATAATAGGTTTTTATTAAAATAATTTCATGTAGATTTCAGTTTTTAATAAATGGTCACCTTACTACCCTCGGTTACGAATTATGAGAGAAATCATGTATTTTGCGAACTCATCAGATTCATCTGTCCAAAGGATAGAAATTCTATAAGAAGTTGATTGCATATTAGCCTCGGATACCACCTTAATTCTCAGGTATTTTTATCTAATATGTGTACATATCCATTAAAGAAAATAGAGACACTTCCATTCTGATTGCCTCATAAGTTACATTGGAGGAGCTCAAGATGACACAAATTAGCTCATTTTTCTACAAGTATGAAAATGGTTTTTTTCCCAGCATCCCAAAAAACTCAAGAAGCTATGAAAATGAAGACCACATTCAACTCGAAAGGAACCTAGGGTGCGAGATATCGATTCCAATTATGTGTAATACATGCTCCTATGTTGTACAATTCGCGCATTGTGATCACGTGTGCCTCCACATTCAGAATTTCTCCTTAGTTTTACCTCATTATGCAGTCAGAAGTTACATCATGTACAAAATCCAATGCGTAATGTCTCCAAAACCTCTACCAGATAATTTTCCATATTCCTCCTTTGATCATGTCTCTAGAATTTTGATTAGATGGCATTCTATTAGAATCAAGGAAGGGGGTAGGAGAAAAGGGACTTCAAGGAAAGAACCAACCTAAAAAGATGATTTGAAAGGAGAATTGACCTACGTATGGTCAATATTAAGACATGAAAAGTCAACTCATCATCACTCCATGAGAACATGCGGTGGAAAAAAGATAAGCTTGTAAATGCTGAGCAAAAAGATCGCAAATCCATAATATTTGATATCAAAAGAAATAAAAAATGGGAGGTAGTACAAAAATCAAATGACAAGAATGTAGGCTCTTTAAGCATAAGAAACTCTTACACGCATATGCACAAACAGAAGAAAATGCAATGTCAACCCTGCTCATGTATATTCACACAACTCGATAAAATTCACAGAAGTCTGGCTCAATTAGATATTTTCTTGTTTTATTTTCTTTTTCATTAAATAGTGCATACACTCAATTCCCTTTTGCGTGATTTGACCCTAAACATCAAATTTCAATATTATACTTAGCTTTACTTAAGAGTTCCTCATTTTCAAGTTTGCAGGATCTTTAAGTTTCCCTCTTGTAGTGACAGCAACTAGAACCACATATAACCAAGGTTTTAAAAACCGGATCGAACATTGAACTGGTCAGTCTTCGGTTTGGTCCAACCGGATCGGACCGATGATGATGTCAGCATGACATCATCATTCCTATCTACTCGGAAAAAACCAGATCGGGCTTAATTTACTGGTCAGACCGGTCGAACCGGTTTTCTTAACCGATAAAATCAGATACATATATGTAAGTATGTATTTATATATCAATGAAATAATCGTTTAAAATGTCCAAACTTTCAATGGAATAATATGACGGCCTATTTCGAGTAAAACTCTACAAAAATTAGTTCCAGTTTCTAGAATTATATATGAATATAATATTGTAATCATTTTATTTATAGTTGCTTCTAAAAAATTACTCTAAGAGAGTATTGGTACAATGTATATTACAAAAAAGAGAGGGACATAACTTATATCGCAGAAGTTAAGAAGGGCACAAGTGATAAAAATTCCATTATTTCATTATTTAACCTTTATTTTTTGAAAATATACCAAATCATCAAAACTGGGTCAATTCGGTTCAACCCGGTCCGACCATCTGGTTCAACTCGGTCCGACAACCGGTCGGACCTGGTTTTTTATTTTTTATTTTTTTAAGTTAATTACACATAACCAGCCGAAACGACTGGGTCGGAGCCGGTTCCCGGTCCAACCAGTCCGACCGGCCGGTTCGGTCTGGTTTTT
The DNA here is from genome assembly GCA_037367405.1 of Ottelia alismoides. Taxonomy (NCBI): domain Eukaryota; kingdom Viridiplantae; phylum Streptophyta; class Magnoliopsida; order Alismatales; family Hydrocharitaceae; genus Ottelia; species Ottelia alismoides. The sequence continues at coordinate 810,332 of JAZKJV010001695.1, read as the reverse complement.
TAAACCCTGCCTATAACAACACACACTCAACCACATCTAGTTAGCCCAATGATTATTAGTGATACAAGTATCATGATAATTCATTTATGACTATGCATGTATGGAGGCATGTTCTTAGGCCTTGACAAGTCAAATAAATTGCCTAGTCCAATACACACTCCAAGTAGCGAACGTTGGAGGGGCATTGGCGGTAGTCAAATAGAGTCGAAGCTCAATGCTTGGGGCGATTCCGATAATGACGGTCGATATCCGCTAATTTTGATTGTGCTAATTGACAGACTTCAATATATACTCTAAAACAGACGAATGCAATGCTCACATCATAAAATATCCATTGGGATTTATTTCTCTAATCATCCAAGGGTACATTATGCATCAACAAGCAATCATATGTAAAAATGTTTCAGTGCAACATTATGTTGAGATCTAAAGATTCATATACTTAAGTTCATTTTTTTATGAATATCTCAAAAAGAAACAAGTATTTTAGTTTATTTTTATTTTTGGTTTTGCCTTCAATCAGTATACATGGCTCAATTTCTTGTTAGAAATAAACAACAACAACAAACAACAACAACAAAGTCTTTTCCCACAATTAAGTAGGGTCGGCTGCATGGATTCTTCGTCTCCATTCAGATCTATCTTGGGTCAATCTCAGGCTTATATCCACAAAATTAAGATGCCTTCGTATAGTCTCTTTCCAACACTTCTTGGGTCGTCATCGCCCTCTCTTAGCCGGCTCAACATCCGAACACTCGCATCTCCTAACTGGTGCATCAGCTGATCTTCTTTGCAAATGTCCAAACCATCTTAAGCAGTTTTCTCGCATCTTATCCTCGATCGGAGCTACACCAACTTTCTTTCTGATTGCATCATTGCGAATCCGATCCTTACGTGTGTGTGCCCACACATCCACCTTAGCATTTTCATTTATGCTACAATTCATTCTATGCACATGTCTATGGTTCACAGGCCAACATTCAGATCCGTAAAAGCATAGCAGGTCTCACGGCTGCTTTGTAAAACTTTCATTTAATTTTTAAAGGAATTTTCTTATCACAGAGAACATCAGGGTCTCCTCTCCACTTTAGACAGCCTGAGCGGCCCTTGCCAATTTTTCATTGCATTCGGAGGATGCAACGCATCGCAAGTAGGATCACTAATACTTACCATATTTTTCCAGAGTTCTCCGTATGGATGCAAAACAGGAATTATAAACCTAAATTACATGCATCCAATGTAAAAGATACTTCTCGAGAAATCCAACCACCATGCCTAAGTTCCAAGCGATGGTTTACTACATAGAAATTTAGAATCAGATATAAAAATAGAAAAAATGGATAATAATGACAAAGGAAAAAAAACTAGGATGGAAGGGGAAAACCGTAACACTAAGTTCTCTCAAACCATAACTTTGACTCCTAGCAAACTATGACATGGTTGATAATTGTTTTTGATAAGCTTATAAGAAGAGTATTTAATAGTGTTATGTGTAGCACATACAAGAAAGCGCTCAAAGAAATTTTGTCTGTGCTTTGTCTTTTCAACCTTGTAGGTTTGGTCCATGGTCGAACTCATAGAGAAAACTATGCAATTAGGGTGTTATGTAAAGTAAATATTGTATACCTTTATCTTTTCAACATTTTTCTAAGTATTTTTTATATCAATTATGTTGATTTTATAAGTATATATGAATTTTAATTAGGTTTCATAACAAGATTACTTTTATGGTATTTGATTTTATGATTTTTTATCTATTTATAAATTTTTTACTTATCTTTGATTTTAATTTTTTTTATTACTACGATTTTTAAATAGAAATTTCAAAATTTTCTAAAAAGGTTATTTGTTTATTTTTTATATGTTTATGATTTTTTATTTAAGGCATATAATACTCATAAAACTTCCTAGTCATGCAATATTATGGGGTTTTATACTTGTAAATTTTTTAGAAGTTCTTAAATTTTAAAATTTTTAGTTGGTTTTTATGAATTTTCAAGGTAGAAAATAGATTTCATTTAAATATAAGCAATATATATATATGGACATTTTATTGTAATATATATATAATTATGAATAAAATCTAATTTTATATTTATTTTACCTTTTTGCAATTTCATAAGACTTTTATAAAATTCGATGCTTTAGAATGTCAAGACACAACACACTATTTTCATATGAAAGGTTTACAAAAAGATATTTTATTGTATATTGTGTTTTTGTATAAAGTTATTTTTATGATTACAAATACATCAATAAAATGATGGAATTTTTATATCACAAACCAAATACATTCAAGATATTCTTAGAATTTTTGGGATGATTCGACACCAAGGGAAAAATTACACATATGGCCACTAGAAGTTGTCTGAAACTAATGAAGAATAAAAGTCGACTGATCAAAACTCTATATCGAGGAATGAAAGGATCTTTATCGTACCTAAACGCAAGTAGACTTGACATTCGATTTAGTTTTTACTTGTGTGCTAGATTTTAGGTCTCACAAATAACATCATCTCTCTTTAATAAAAAGAATTCTCAAGCACTTGAAAGATATAGAAAACTTAGGCTCATTCTACCTTAAAACACCATCTATGATCGGGTAGCGCACAAAGATGCTGATTATGATAAAGCAGAACTGATAGGAATAGTACTATTGGAATTTGTCAATTTCTATAGAATTCGTTAGTCTCTTGGTCTCTAAGAAATAAAATTTTGTCACATTTTCAACCACTAAAGCAAAATGCGTATCAACTTCACTATCATGCTCAAGGATTTTGATTTTTTTCTTAATGTTTTTCTTATTTTTATGAGTTTTATACTTTATTAAGTACCATATACTAAAAAGTAATTCGCGAAATATTTATATCTATTATTAGGTGTGTATCTTGCTTGACTTAATTTACAAAAGTCAAACTTCACTACTCTTTAGGTTTAAAACCTTACTTTCTACACATGACCTCTATTCACCTAAATGTTATGTTTATTAATAAGTAGATTGCTTATGTTCAACTTTGAAGGTGAGAAAGGTTTCAATCGAAGTTCATATCCCCAAGAAATTTAGTAAAATATATGCCATTGAACATTCTATATTTAGTCGAGGAATGTACATCGAATATTTCAGAAAATATGATCGAATAAAAGCTCATGTTTTGAAATAATTTTTTTATCAATTTACAATCCCATGTTATAAAATATAAAATCCCATGTTCGAAAAAAATATTGATATATTTTAAATCCCGTGTTATAAAATATAAAATCCTAATCATTGATGTTCGAAAAAAAACAAGTTTGGTAAAAATATGTGATCTGTGTAGCCGTATTTCATAAAATACATGATAAAATGACCGTGCGATAATTAGTTTATAGTACATGTGAAAAACATTGCTAGAAGGATGTGATTTTTGTTACAATTATATTACCTAATATATTGGATGTGATAGATAGTGAACACATTAAATGCGTTACACGTCATACACATATTATTTTTAGGAGGTTGGAGTATATAAGTTTAATTATCAAATTAGAAAAAATACATGTCATAGTACACGTTAAATTTCATTTTCAACCAACATTTTGAGGAAGCAATGCTTGTAAATCATGATAACATTTTGTAAATTCTATAGTCTCTTTTGTAAAATACATGAGATTTTTGTAAAAGGAATGTCGGTATCCATTTTCTCCCAACCAAACATTCTGTGGGTGCAATCTTTGTAAACTAAGTTTTTTTTGTAAATCGCATGGTCTCTTTTGTAAATTGCATGTGATTTTGTAAATTAGAATGCTTGTTAGCAATGTATAAATTATTTTTTATTTCGAGCAAGCATGCTTTCCAATATTAGTCGTCCCTCAATTTGTCATACATTGTAAATTTTGTATGATTTTTGTAAAATCCATACTCTCAATATATAACTTATGTGTTGATTTACAAAATGGAAAAGCCAATTAGTAATTTATCATTATTCTTTAGAAAAAAGAACATGTAAAAAATACATACAAAATTGTAAAATCAATACTGGAACCACTGTAATGGGATAGAATTGATCCTAATATTAAGGGAAACACGAGAAAAATATACTTTTGGACTTGAGATACTACTTTATATCGTGTGTCCATCAAAATTCATTATCCATTTGTAAGGTTTGTGTGGTTTTTATGAAATCTACGTTTTCATTGAAAATTTTTTACCTTGATCTGCAAAATAAAAGGTCAGTTGGTAATTTATTATATTTTCTTCAAAAAAGTAAGATAACTGATATATTATTTTCGAAACGCCCTCAGGATGATATATAGTTGCGAGAGGTAGCATTCCTTTTTTTTCAAGAAAGGCAGCCGTTGGGTCTTGTCCCTCTCAACCATGGTGACTTTTGACGAGTAAATACATAGAAAGAATGAGTCCATGCATATGTCTCATGTCTTCTGCATTCACTTTCCGCGTATGCCTCCGCTTTATCCCACGACAGAGCCGAGCCAACGTCATTATAGGGCCTACCAGTTGTGCTTAGGGAGTCGTATGCAACCGAGAGGAAGAGTGAAGTTGTATTGCTTCTTTCTTGCCTATATTTGCTTATATTATACTAGTACACTAGTGGCTTTAAAGTCATATACATTAGTTGCGCATATTTCCTCTCGCATTCTATCGAACATTCTTTAATATATAATTAGTGGGGTCCTCTTGATAATATTGCAAAACAAGACAACATAATGTAAAATGTAGGGAGGAAATGCACTTAATGCATTCAAAAAGAAAATAATAGATCCTGAACAAAAAAATCGAGATTACGACTGAGGCATAGATGTTAAACAGTAAACCAAATCTGAAAAATAGATAAATTATACGTTCTTGATGAGATTGGAGAATGAATGAAACTAAAGAACTTAAAAAACATGAATAAAACTAAAAGAATAAAGTAATAAAAATATAATGTATTACCTGAAACATTTCGAGTTCATCCAGAAGAAAAATCACAACCGATGGAGTTTTCTTGGAGAGCACAAAGCAAACTCCATTGGAAATGGACCTTCTGTAATTATTTGTTTTCTACACGAGACGGATTTCATGTAAATTAAAATGGAAATGATTTGTTTCTTTTATTAGCTTCGCAGAAATCATGAATTGACTTGATAGGAGAGAGATGATTATATTGATAAGAGAGAGAGGTTACTAAAAATAGGATTAGAATGTTTGCACTATAGGAGAGAGATGATTAACTCGATAGGTGACTAACAAATACCAGGTTGGAGAAAAATAAATAAAAATAAAAATAAAAATAGAAGATAAGCTCAAAATAAAAAGTGATCTAAATGAAAGCTCAGACTCAATGAGATCTAAAACATTCATTAATACCTCAAAACCAAAAGATGCTATGTAAACATTGATTCTAAAGGCATTTTATATCTTAAAAATACCCAATTTTGAAGTTTTTTGTATTTTACTTTAATAATATATATTATAACATTAAAAAATTCTATAATATTTACACACTAGTCTATTTTTAAGATTGTCAGTGATTAAGAAAAATAAAACAAATTAGATAAGTGTGTTATATACAAATGAACAAAGCGATACACACATGATGTTTATTCTTTTTTTTTGTGATTTTTGATTTTTTTTGGGTTTTAATTATAATTTATTAAAATACAAAGTGAAAAAATAAAGAGTAAAATATGTACATAAGATGATAGGCGCAAGAACATAAAGTTGTACAACTTACAATATGACATAAAAAATATCCAAATATCATATATTAACTCTTGCTCCTTTAAAAGTAACCTTTTTTTAGATAACTAAGAGCACAATAATACAAAGATGAATAGAGTATTATATGGGGTTGTATGAGGTAAAAAAATATGTTATTTGCACACAATACAGTTAGTTTCATGTCAAATGGATTTAATACGAATTTATTAAAAAAACAAAGAAGAATGCACACTATGCACATGATACAAATGGGACTTCCTTATTTTATGGATTTTATTGATTTTATCTCTTGATTATTTGTATGTTAATAATGTATATAGCCCATTATTAATTGAGTGTTTTGCATTGTTTTATAATTTTATGTAGTTTTAGCGAGTATTCGCTCAGGAAATAAGGACAAAATTTGAGTTTAATGTAGATGAATTATAGATTCATCAACCTTCTCATCCATTTTTGATTTCTTGACCTAAGCACACACCTGTACTAGTACAATAAGCATACGAGCTTTTTTTTTGCGGTTATGTTCTTTTTGACTCGCAACACTTCATTATACTATATTAACATTAACATGATTCTCACTTGAGATTCTCTTTACTACATCTTCACTACCTATTTATTATGTTAAGATGAAAAGGGGACGTTTCACTCTTCCCCCACGGAAAGCACCTCTTCGCTTTTAATCTAGTTTACTGGGAAAGCAAGCACTCAAAGGATTCTCCAAACACACAACTGTTCAAGACTATTACTTCGCTAAACGACTTAATAAGCACTTGACAACTGATCACTTGGAAGGGAATAATCAGACATCAGTTGCTTTCCTAGTGGCTTTCCTTAAGCCTCAACCTATTACATATTAGGGCAATGAATAGGAGGTCCATCTGAACTATGTTTTTTCGCCGTACCTTGAACTTGCGAGGATGAATGAAACAGAAAGCCACTAAATATATATTGAATGACATGGAAATTAACAACCTACATGGGCTTGGAACTCCCCTCTCCCACTCTCCACCACATGAAGCTCACACCTCCTATAAGAATATCATCAAAACATGACATTTTTGATACACCTCAATTAATTTATTCTTTTGGGAAAGACCCAACTTAATAAATTTACAGCAAACATGCGGCGATCCGCATTTGACCCTTGCCGATACCAGGTTGGGTGAGCTGGAGTAACCTCTTGTGAAAAGTAGCCATTTAGATGGTTGTGGTTAAGAGGATTGGAATGGTAAAAACGATTTCACATTGCTTGTGTTATAGTTATGATTATAATTTTGTTGTTAACTTTTTTTATTTGAACGTGATTAAAAAATATTATGATAAAGAAACGTGGGATCCATACAACTAATTCTAACTCATAAATGTAGTGAGTGATAAGTTAGGGAGTAACCAGTTCACCTCGGGGCAACCTTGTAACCAAACGAGCCTAATCCCCATTCTCTTTACTAATTATGGTTCACCTCTCTCTCTCTCTGTCTACGTGAGCGCAACCACCTAATAATACGTGAGCGCAACCACAATTCGAATTTCCATGATCCTGAGCTCATTGGAAAGCACTCAACAAGCTGAATTTGATGAGTAATATTAGATATGTTTTGGCTGGTCGAGAAAATGCCAAAATTCCATGACATTAGAACATGGACATACCCTTTCTCAAAAGAACCAGCCAAGGCACATCCTGGAATTCGCCATGCATGTTGCATACATTAGCTAGAGCAAGTTTATCCTTTTCTCCAACTTTTTGCACCCAAACTTTTCTTGGTTAAGATAGTTGGTATCTACTTGCCATTGTAAACCCAATCTTTAGATTGGGGCATTAACAAGAATGGCATCTCCCAGAGGGAGCAAAATATAATCTCCCACTTGTTCAGTTCAGAAATCCATCCACAAATTGCGTTTGGAACATGTCGAGGTAGGTACTGACTGCCATGTACAATCAACTTTGACAACTTCTTGTGTTCAAAAGAACAGTCCCACCCTCATGAATGCCCCCAATATGTGCACAACATTGAGAAGGATTTTCCACATTATCAGTATGGATTCCACCAATGGAAGTCCAATTAGGGTTTCTCATCACCTCAATTGCCCGAACAATCGTGTATCATAACATATTGCATGCCTAGGGCAGACCCATGTTCTTCACCTCTCGGAGAAGCCCATTATAGGGCCTAGGCACATAACTCTTCAATTAGAGGATACACAGAGAACTTGGAGAATCTTGAACACATATGGTGGCAGTGCTTTTTCATCGTGCTTCGCCATAGGAATTCCCTGGAAAAATAGCAACAAAGAAGTTTAAAATTTAGACCCAGTCAAGCAACTGAGGAATGAAAGTCCTTCAAACTCTAGGGAGACAAAGTCCGTCAAGAACGTAAACCGCCACTAACATCCGAGAAAACACTAGCTTCCACTTTCGATAACTTTTACTCTCTAAGGCAGAACACTATCTACCACACTCTCTACATCTATCATTATTTGTCTCTATTTCATCAACTACAAGACAGAGAATAGGAAATACTCAAGAAAATTGTTCTTTTTGTACCTAAAAGAAAAGGTTGAACACCCAGATGATCAACACCTTTGGCCAGAAAAACTCACATCTGCAAGCTAGAAAATAAGGCGGCGAATTCATTTATCATGAGCTATAACATTGGACTTCACGATTATAGTAGAATATAATGCACAAGGTCAGACTCCAAAACATTTTAGTATAACAAAATGCTTGCTGCATGAATACCTCGTACAGCCCACCTAAATTTAAATTGATAAACTTCCAAATTGTTTATTCCACTCTTCATAGTTAACCAGTTCGTGCAAGGACACGGATGGCCGAACTTCTTGCAGTGCATTCTCGAAATCCTGCAAATATTTAGTTTGTCAAGAAAAAAACCAGTTGCACGAACTATTATAAAAAGTTCACTTCCAAAATTTCAAACAAAAATTGTAAAAAAAAAATATATACACGTAAAAAATGTCAGTGATGAGAACCATTGCCTGAATATTAACTGGCCGCATGTCTTCCTTAGTTACTTTGGTGATTTCGATGCCTTGTCCAAGTACTTCTCTAACTGGTCCCATTGATGCATCTTTTACTAGATTTTTCATGTCTGAACCAGAGTATCCTGAGAATGTACATGTCATGAAGCACAAGACAACAAAGAAAAACATAATTTTGTTAAGTGACCAGGAAATCCTAGTCAAATGGTTTAATGAAAACCTTCTGTTAACTTGCAGATTGAAGAAATATCATCCTCTGACAGCTGGAACATTCCATCCTTCTCTAGAAGATTCCGAACAATCCAAGCTCGTGCTTCTTCATTATCAATCATAAATATTTCTCATATAATCTATGAAATTTATTTATTAATAACTTAAAAGAATACTTGCCTGCAGATGGTAGGGGAATATAAAGTCTTTTGGTTAGTCGTCTACGAGCTGCTTCGTCAAGTTCCTGAGGGCGATTTGTAGCCCCTTTTTCAATGCAAAGGAACATCACCAAAAGCATCAGAATGGATGTGCGTCTTAGTAATAGTTTGCGATCAATATGTAGTGATACAAAAGCAGCTGATTTGAATATTTATATACTATATTATACTCGTGCCCTCTCCTTTGAGAATTATTACACCAATTTACGTTGGTATCCTCTATATATAAAAGTTGTAGACAACAAAAATCAGTACATGCGCTCCATATGCTACCAGGGTGAGATAACCCCTTTTTTATTTGCATGCCCCAACTACATTCCCTTTCCAGCACCTCCATGCGCCACTGCACTCTATAATTAGCCCACTGCCGCCAATTTCTTCTTATCGGTTGCATGCATGACTAAACTGTTTCCACTTGTATACTTAACAAACACATCCATAGGAGGACGTGGATTAGAAACATATCGAAATTAAATATGTCTCGCCTCTTGTTGAGGCTATCATAATACATCACCGGTTACAGATAATCGTGGGCAACATTTATGTTCTACTTCTCCCGATACCGTCAAAGGGGAGGGATCAAAATCTACTTCTATGAAGAATGTGGCTGTGGTTGCATGACTTCAGTCTGATGCGATTAATGAGCTCCGACACCAGGCCTACCTGCTGAGCATCCATTTGCTAGATCAAGTTACAAAGGCATAATTCATGGTTCCATGTTTACTGCATGATGAGATCGAAGAGATGGTCAAGATATTGACTGATGTTTAAATGAAGTCTCAAAAGATGAATGCTAGTATGTGAGACTAGGATGTTGAACAAAAACATATAATAAGAAGATGCAACGTCCTATTGATACAACAACACCACCACCTTTTCCCACATAAAGTACGGTCGGCTACATGGATTCTTTGCCTCCATTCAGATCTATCTCGGGTCATTCTCGAGCTTAGATCCAAAAAAACTAAGATCCCTTTGGATAGTCTTATTCCAACACTTCTTGGGCCCTCCTCGCCCTCTCTAAGCCGGCTCAACATTCCAAAGCTCGCATCTCGTAACTGGTGCATCAGCCGACCTCCTTTGCAAATGACCAAACTGCCTTGAGCGGTTTTCTCGCATCTTATCCTTGATCGAAACTACACCAACTTTCCTTCTGATTGCATCATTCTGAATCTAATTTTTACGTGTATGCCCACACATCCCCCTTAGCATTTTCATTTCTGCTAGTGCCACTCTCTGCACATCTCTATGGTTTGCAGATCAACATTCAGATACATAGAGCATAGCAAGTCTCACGACTGCTTTGTAAAACTTTCCTTTGATTTTCAAAGGAATTTTCTTATCACATAGAATAATAGAGGCTCCTCTCCACTCTAACCCACCTGCATTTATTCTGTGAGTAACATCTCCATAAATTTCCCCATCAAGTTGCAAAATAGATCCCAAGTATCTAAAAGAATCATTCTTCTTAATGTTTTTTTTTGAAATCCAACAGTTCGGGGGAGGCACGACACGGTGCTCGCCCCAAATATTTTATTAAGAAAGCGTAGAACAAAAGAGAGAGAGGTACAACGGGACAAAAGGAAGTTTAACAAGAAGAAGGGGATCGAGGAGATCCCTACAAAAACAAAAAAAGCGAGCTACATCAACGACCAGTCACGAGAAAGCATAGCTGCATGGGCCAGAACATTCTCCTTGTAAAACCTTTGCCCCCTAAAGATCGTAGAGTTACGCCCCAGCCAAATCGCCCAAATGCACAAAAAAAGACCTACGAATTTGCCACGCGCCCTATCTTTGTTTGTCCTCAGAGAGTCCCAGAAGCCAACAGAACTCGAGGTGTTGATCCAAGATATGCGGGCCTCCACCCAGATTGCAGAAGTGGCGGGGCACAAGAAGAAAAGGTGTTCTAAGGATTCCACACCACCGCCGCAGAGAACACAGTCCGTCGAATCCAAATCAGTGAAAAGCCTGGTGCACCGGTCACGAGTTAGGATCCTCCCTCGGCAGAATAGCCAAAGAAAGAACGCAACCCTCTCCGGAAGCTTCAGATGCCACAGGAGGCCGAGATCCCTGCAAATGAGTTCCTGATGCGACATCTGTTGCAGAGAGATAGCCCTGAACGCCCGACTCGTGGAAAAGATGCCATCACGCCAAACCCGGTGATCCCGACCACTCGAAGGCCTGGGCGAATCCTTAAGCAGCTCCAGAAGAGCAAGAAGCTCATCGAAACGTTGATCAGAGAAGTTGCTCACAAATGATGGGAACCACCCATCCCCCGACCAAGAGGAGGCCACAGTAGCACGAGCATCGCACGCCAAGGCACAAAGGCGCGGGAAGGTAGCTCCAAGAGGAGCAACACCAGCCCAATTATCCAGCCAGAATTTGAAGGAGTTACCATCCCTGAGAACAGGAATGAAGAGATGAGAATAGCGCCGGCTAACCGATAAAATCCCACGCCAGAAGGGGGTTCGAGAACGGCGATCATCCGAATCCCTCGACATCTCCACCCCAATAGACAGCAAATCGCGCAGAAGGGAGGAGCAGAAACTATTGGAACTCCCCCAAAGCCTATTGATCCATTTGAGAAGGAGTGCGTCATTGACCCAATCAAGTCACCGAATGCCAAGACCGCCATTACATTTCCTCTTAGTCACCTCAGCCCACTCCACGAGATGTGGACCGCGCGAGGAGGGACCCCTTCTACCCCAAAGGAAGCTCCGCATCAAACCCTCAAGACGTTTCCGAACCCCTACTGACATAATCCAATTTGATAGATAGTAAATAGGGATAGAAGCAAGAACGGACTTAATGAGTACGAGGCGGCCTCCCGCGAGAGCATGGATGCGCTCCAACCGGAAAGCCTCCTTTCCGCCTTCTCAATAACCTTGAGCCAATCACGAAGCCTAGATCTCCCGCCCCCAGGGGCAGCCCCAAATAGTCGATCGGAAGAGAAGACGGGGGAGATCCCAGAATCAAACCACAAGCTTCCGACGACTCCACATCCCACGCGAAAGGAACAACCTTGGACTTGCTCTGATTAATGTGTAGGCTCGAAAGCTCGCTAAAGATTTCCAAGGTCGCCGCCATCCCCCTGACCTCTTCCAGTCCACCCTCGATGAACACCATAGTGTCGTCAGCGTACTGCAGGGTAGGGACGATCTGGTTACCGCCAGGGAATCCCATGGAAAGGCCACGATCCACCACACGAGCCGTCATCCGGGGAAGCACATCTACCGCAATGACGAAGAGCAGTGGGGCCAAGGGGCAGCCCTGTCGCACGCCCATTCTAGGCTGAAAATGATCCCCAACGATGCGGCCGTTAATCATTATAGAGAATGACACCGTAGAGATGCACCTGCGCATCCACGAGATCCAAAGAGCAGGAAACCCACGAGCCCGTAAGTCCATCCATAGAAAGTTCCAATCCAGCGAGTCGTAAGCTTTTGCAAAATCCACTTTCCACAGCACCCCGCGCTTCCCTCTCCTCAACCAGCTCTCCACCATTTCGGAAGCTAGAGCCGTAACATCTGAGATTTGACGACCACGGATGAAAGCCGTCTGCGAGGGTGAGATTAAATCATCAAGCGACGGGGCGAGCCCACGGGCAAAAACCTTTGCCACGATCAGGTACGGGCTATTGGAGATCGAAATCGGGCGAAAGTCTTCAATACTGCGGGGGGAGGAGATCTTAGGCAGCAAGACGATGATAGCCCTATTCACTTGGTCGAATCCCGCATTACCTTTGAAAAATTCCAACAGAACCTCCCAAACCTCCTTTCCCACCAACTCCCAGAAATCTTTGTAGAACGCATTGGGAAAACCGTCCGGACCCGGCGAGGCATCACCGTTGAGATCCCATACCGCATTCTTGACCTCCTCCAAGGAGACCTCCTTAACCAACTCGGCACCGAGCCATGACGAGAGCTGAGGAGTGCCCTCTCCCGACCAGAACCAACGATTAGGAGCGCGATAAGATGAAAACTCTCTAAAGTACGCGGCAACCTCCCACCCCAGAGCCCCCTCACCCACGACTTCCCTGCCTCCAAAGGAAATGGTATGGATATAATTTGAGTGTCTCCTGCTACTGGCCACCCTATGGAAATAGGAGGAATTAGCATCCCCTTCTCTAATCCACTTGATCCTCGCCCTTTGTCGCCATTCCGCCACCCTCTTCCAGTCCTCCCTCTCCACCGTAGCCAAGGCAGCCGACCTGGAGGATAATTCCTCCAGACAGAGATCCCTCTCCCCCTCTAAGGCATCCAGAGAAGCCACGATCACCTCCGCATCCTTCCTGGCAGACGCCCACGCCTCCCGCGAAACTTTCTTAAAAGAGGCCAAACTTTTCCGCAGCCGCACCAATTTTTGAGCAAATCTCCCCACAACCGAGTGACCACCGCAGTCCCCTTTCCAAGCCTCAGCCACGAAATCCCGGAAGTTATCCTCGAGCAACCAACATCTCTCGTATCTAAAAAAGCCCGAAGACGGAGACGACAACTCCGAAACCCAAACAATAGGAGTGTGGTCCGAGAAAGAACGCGGGCGAGAGAGAACATTAGCAAGGGGAAACATCGTCATAAAGGCTTCGGAAGCGATGAACCTGTCAATGCAAGATCTAGATGAAGAGCTCCTCCAAGTGAAATGAATGTCAGTAGCACATAAATCCTCCATAGCCAGGGAGGTAATGAAATCCGCAAAGTCAGCCGAACCCGGATCCGTACCCCCCTAGACCGGGGTCTGTCAGAAGCACGCAGGGTAACATTAAAATCTCCCCCTATCAGCCAAGGAGAATCCGAAAATGATTGGCTGATTCGTCGAAGCTTGTCCCATAGTTCCCTTCTCTTAATATGACAACACGGGTCGTACGCACAGGAGAAGATCACAGGGGAGGAATCCTCCTTCCTAGATAAAGACACTGTAATAGAGTGGCAACCCTTCACGGCCGAAATGAAAGAGAAGATCGACGACTTCCAAGCAATTAACAAGCCACCTGCAAGGCCAACGGCAGGCAAGGCACAAAATTCATCAAGATTTCCCGTGCCAAAAGAGCGCCAAACATCCTCATCCAAAAGAGCAAGCTTGGTTTCCTGCAGAAGAACCACATCACATCCCCACTCTTTGAACATGTTACCCAACAATTTCCTCTTATCCACATCCCCCAAACCCCTCACATTCCAATATAGCACCTTCATTTGGAACCACTTTTGAAGCCCCTCGAAGCAACAACCGCAGCAGCCTCTGCCACCGCCTCATTGAAGGTGAGGCAGGTCTGAGGCTCCCTCGACTTTGAACGCGAATAGGGAGGGTCATCACCAAGCCCTGTGCATTCCTCTTAATGTTATCGTCACCAATCTTCACCTTAATTCATTCACCATTGCTTCCATCAAAAGTGCGCTCCATATATTTAGTCTTAGCCCAACTTATACAAAATCCTTTAGTCTCTAATGCATGTCCCTGGACCCCAAGCTTCTCATTTACTCCATCCCTAGTCTCATCAATCAACACAATATCATCAACGAATAACATACACCAAGTATATCATCCTGAGTGTGACTAGTCAACTCATCTATAATCAAAGTAAAAAGCAATGGATTCTGTTGGGAAAAGAGTCTTCGATAATTCATTCAGGAAAACCCTAGGCTCTCTTATATAGGGAGAGACCTTAAGGGTAAATTATAGAGATGTCTATATAAGATAAAGAAATTACAAAACTAGAAACTATCTCTACACTCCCCCTCAAGGTGGAGCATAGATGTCTATCATGCTCAGCTTGGATGAACATTTCTGAAAAGGTCCTCTGAGCAGTGGCTTGGTGAATACACTGAGCTCACATGTGCAGTAGATATCAATCCTCTCTGGATCAAGTCCCTAGTGTAATGGCAGTCAACTTCAATATGCTTGGTCCTCTCATGAAAAGCTGGATTGTTGGCAATGAACAATGCTGCCTGATTGTCACACTGAAGCTTCATAGGTAGGGACACAGCTACATGTAGATCTTCTAGTACGGAACGAACCCACATCATTTCCGTGCTGGCTTGAGCCATGTCCCTATATTCGGATTCGGCACTAGACCTTGCCACAACCGTTTGTTTCTTGCTTTTCCAAGAAACCAAAGAGCCTCCAACATACACAACGAACCCTGAGGTTGATTTTCGATCCTTAGGGCATCCTGCATAATCTGCGTCTGCACACGCTGAGATGGATAAGTCTGTGCCCTTTCTGAATAGCAGCCCTGACCCTGGAGAAGACTTCAAATACCTCAGTATCATGTGTATAGCATCCATGTGAACCTGTCTTGGCTGCTCCATAAATTGACTCACCCTGCTAACTGCAAATTGAATGTCTGGACGAGTTATGGTAATGTAGAGGAGTTTTCCCACCATTTCTCTATATCTCCTCTTATCCACTTCATCAGTATCACCATCATACAACTTCATGCTAGGGTACATGGGAATACTTGATGGTTTGCATCCATCCATGCCAGTCTCAATCAGGAAGTCTGTAATGTACTTCCGTTGGGTCATCACCAAGCCCTGTGCATTCCTTGCAAATTCCAACCCCAGAAAATATCTTAGGGTTCCAAGATCCTTTGTAACAAACTGACGACTTAGGAATGCCTTCGCCCTCTCTATGCCCTGAACATCGTCTCCTGTAACAAGAATATCATCCACATAGACCATAATGACAATCGTACCAGCCGATGACTTCTGGACAAACAACGAGTGATCGGCATTTGACCTCTTGAATCCCTGTTCCACAATTAGGTTGGACAGCTTCTGGAACCATGCTCTCGGACTCTGTTTGAGGCCATATATTGCCTTGTGAAGTCTACAGACCATGTGCTTCTCCCCCGCAACAGTAAACCCAGGTGGCTGCTGCATGTAGACTTCCTCTTGTAAGTCCCCGTACAGAAAGGCATTCTTGACATCTAGTTGAGAAATGCTCCAATCACGGACCACAACAACAGATAGGAGAATACGGAGGGTCGAGTGTCTCGTCACGGGAGAGAAAGTATCCATGTAATCCACGCCATAGGTTTGTGTAAACCCACGAGCGACCAATCGTGCTTTGTACCTATCCAACGTGCCATCTGCATGATATTTGACTGTGAAGACCCATTTACAGCTCACAACGGATGCATCAGGAGGTGCAGGAACCAAAGACCATGTGCCACGGGACTGCAAGGCCCTCATCTCCTCTTCCATAGCTAATCTCCAGCAATCATTCTTCAAAGCCTCGTGGTAGGTCCGTGGTATATCCACAGAAGACAAGACTGTGGCAAATCTCTGAAAATCACCAGTGAGACGGTGAAAGGAAACCTGTGAAGCAAATGGATAAGAGGCACATTGCCGCCTCTGCTTCCGAATAGCAATCGGAACATCAAGATCATCATCTGCTGTACTGGATGGGCTAGTGTCGTCCTGTACTGAAGAATCCTGCACATGTACCAAACCTGACCCGTCAGTAGTAATGCCATCTGAACATACATGAGGCGTGATGATTGGCTGATGTGTAGTCTGAGCAGGACCTGACCGACGCGTATAGTATTTAGGTAACGGTGATATGGTAGGCCGTGGAATGGGTGGAGGTGGAGGTGGTGGTGGTGGTGCTGGCGTGGGAACAGGTACAGGGGACGACTCAAGCGAAGACCATGTAGGTGATGGAGGAACATAGATATCATCAGTGGTAGTGGATGGTACCATTCTGTCACCGGCAGGAGAGAAATACATAACCGATTTAAAGAAAGTGACATCAGCACTCACGAAGTACCTGTTGGTTGTAGGATCATAACATCGGTATCTCTTCTGGGTCCTGGAATAACCAACAAAGACGCACTTGATTGCTCTAGGAGAGAGCTTGTCAAGTCCGGGAGATAGACGGTGAACGAACGCCACAGTACCAAAGACACGTGGAGTCAGTGAGAATAGCTCCTTGTCTGGAAAAATAAGAGAGATGGGTATCTTCTCACCAAGGACGGAGGATGGCATTTGATTGACCAGATAACATGCAGTAAGGACAGCATCGCCCCAGAATGAAATAGGAGCACAACTCTGAATTAACAAGGTTCGAGTAATATCCAAGAGATAGCGATGCTTTCTTTCCGCCACACCATTTTGTTGGGATGTATATGCACAAGTGGTTTGGTGAATAATACCCTTTGATGAAAGAAATTGAGAAAGAGAGCGTGTACAAAATTCCAGGGCATTATCCGTCCGAACATATTTGACTGAGGAAGAGAAAACATTCTGAACTTCATTAATCAAATTCTTGATCACATCTCCTGCTTCAGATTTATTCTTCAAAAGAAAGACCCATGACACACGAGAAAAATCATCCACTACCACAAGATAAAACCTGTGCCCCTGATGATCAGGAATACGACTCGGACCCCATATATCTATATGTAACAACTCAAATGGGGAGCTACTACTCCGACTCTGACGACTTGGAAAGCTCGACCTATGATGCTTTCCCAACTGACAAGCTTCACAACGAAAAGACGAACTAGGAGAGATCTGGGGCAGAAGATGGCGCATTTTCTGGAGCGGAAGATGACCAAACCGGAGATGCCAGATGTATAGAGAGACTGGTCCAGCAGAATGAGAGGAGACGCCAGCATAGGAATCCCGAACCAGCTGATATAAACCATTCTGCTCAGAGCCACAACCAATCACCTTGCCCGTGAGTATGTCCTGAAAAATGAGAGAAGACGGGTTAAATATAGCACGACAATTCAAATCCTTCGTAATCTGACTAATAGATAGCAGATTCATTGAGAACTCAGGAGCATGTAGTACGTTCTGTAGCTGCATAGTGGAGGATAGGAAGACCTCCCCCTGTCCAACAAGGGGTGAATGGGTACCATCTGCTATCTGCACTGAACGCCCGGGAGGAATATCCCTGTAGGCCTGTAATCTACCTCTATCTCGACAGAGATGAGGTGTGGCTCCGGAATCTATAACCAGTCAGATATATCATGAGATGGTGTAAGGGCAGTGGATCTACCTGAGGTACTAGCAGCGGCTGATGAACTGGCAGAGGATGTGGCAGCAATATCTGAAGAACCACCAGACGAATCACCAGATGAATGTGCCATAATATCACGGAGGCGGGCCACAAGTTCGTCAAATCGATTATCTGCAGTAGACGGTAATGGAGACTGAGAGTGCTCTGCAACACGTGCCGATGCTGGGAACCCATGCTTAGAATAGCATGTCTCCTCCGAGTGTCCAGTACGGTGACAATAGGAGCACGTCTGACTGAAGCGGCCATCCCTTCCCTGGGGTCCACGGCCACGTCCACGACCACGCCCAGAAGACGATCCACCTCTCCCACGCGAGACTGTCATCGCTGATGGAGGTGGAGTAGAAGAGCTGGAGGAAACTGGAATGCGACTGAGCCTTCTGTAAACATCCTCCACTGGAGGAATAACTGCATCTGCTAGGATCTGGGACCGGGCGGCATCATACTCAGGATCAAGAGCCGCAAGTAGAACACCCACCATGGTGGCGTTCCGAAACGTCTTCTGCTGTTCAGGAGTAGCAGTGAGTAGAATGGTACTGTATAACTTCTCGAACATCCCTCTTAGGGATGTGTATAGAGAATGGAGAGGTATGCCGCTCTGCTTCATTGTGAAAATGTCATGCTGAAACTGCAACATCTTTGTCTCATTTCGCACCTGCGAATATGTAGCGGCAAGAATGTCCCACATTGCCTTAGCAGTGGGCTGATGGAGTACGTCGTTAGCAATCTCCATCGTCAATGTACCAGACAACCAGACCTTTGCGTAGGCGTCATCAGCCTCCCATGAGGCATAGATCCCTGTCTTCTCTGCAGGCTCATCCTCGGTAAGAATGTGCTTATTACCATTAGACTTCATGAGGCTCATGAACTGCATAGCCCAGAGCTCATAGTTAGACCCGTCCATCTTCACTATTGGCGCAGGACCTTTAAATGCGCCAGTGGAGGGCAAATCGACTTTCGATTCTGACATACTGCTGCTTGGAGAAGAACAAGGGTATATAGACACGGTGATGAAAGTCTACACCAACTGCATCGGATTTGAGTGCGTATGTAGACGTTTACGCACTCAAATCCATATATCGGATGAAGAGAGGACTAGGGCACGCCTTAGGGAAGGCTTACAGCCCTTGAAGCGGCTGGCTGGGTGCCGCCTGGGGGCCGCCTAGAGGTTGCGCAGCTGGGCTGGGGGCCTAAGGCAACAGGTGGAACCGCCTGGTGGCCTTCGGCGGCTTGCTGGGACCGCCCAGAGGCCGTTGGCGGTGGGCTGGGGCCTGCTCGGAGGCAGAGAGAGGCGGCGACGTGAGAGGCGCTGAGGAGAGGGCGGCGGGTGTGGAGAGCCCTAGGGTGGCTCTGATACCATGTTGGGAAAAGAGTCTTCGATAATTCATTCAGGAAAACCCTAGGCTCTCTTATATAGGGAGAGACCTTAAGGGTAAATTACAGAGATGCCTATATAAGATAAAGAAATTACAAAACTAGAAACTATCTCTACAAAACTGGACCTTTATGTAGATAAATATTGATGTCAGTCTTCCCAAATTAAATCCTTATACAAGATGAAGCACTTACATACCTTTATGAGGATAACATATAGGACACATACTCGTCCCTTCTCCAAAACTCTCCAAAAATATCTTTCGTGGGATGGGACAAAGTCATAAGCCTTCTCCAAATCAATAAAAATCATTTGGATGTTCTTCCTTTTAGCTCTATAAACCTCCATTGTTCTCCTCAGCAACTGGATGACTTCAATAATTGAGCGACATGACATGAATCCGAATTGGTTTTCCTTTACTTTGGAAACTTGCCTCAACCTTCTTTCTATCACAAGTTCCTAAATTTTCATACAATGACTCATCAGCTTGATACCTCTGTAATTTGCACAATTTTGAATGTCTCCTTTGTACTTATAAAGAGGCAACACAATGCTTCTCATCCATTCTTCGGGCATTTTCTTGCTTCGCCAAATAACGTTGAATAAATTTGTAAACCAAGTCAAATCACGCTTACCTAGAATTCTCCATACTTCTATGGGAATGTCATCAAGTCCTACACCTTTCTCAGGTTTCATAGCTTTCAAAGTCTCCTCTACTTCCTTTGTATTCGTCTATAGCTTGCATGATTCAAGTAACTTTCACTACTGGCTAGATCTCCCAAAGTGATCTCTTTATTTCCTTCCTCAATGAAAAGCTTATGGAAATACTGCTTCCATCTGGTCTCTATATCATTTTGAGTAACAAGCATGCATCCTTCCTCGTCCTTAATGCATCTCACTTGAGAAAGGTCTTTGGTCTTTCTTTCTCTTACATTGGTCAACCTGAATATATCCTTCTGACCCTCCTTAGAATTGAGTTTTTGTACAAAACTTCATAAGCTTTTGACTTAGCTTTGCTTACAGCCTTCTCCGCTTCTTTCTTCGCTATTTTGTAGTTTGTGATAGTTTCCTCTGTTCTATCCTTAGACATAGCTTTAAAGCATGCTCTTTTAGTTTTGAGCTTATCTCGCACCTCTCCACTACACCACCAAACCTCTTTTTGGCATGAGACTTCTCTCTTTGACTTTCTTAACATCTCTTTGGCTACCCTTCAGGCACAAGATGCTACTGCATCCCACAACTTGTTTGCACTTCCATTACAATCCCAAGATAAGTCTTCTAAAACCTTCTCCCTGAAGCTTGATTGCTTCAATTGGAGATTCCACCATCTAGTACCAGTGATCTCGGAGACCTTCCATTCTTTACCAACCCTTTTATTTGCACATCCATGACTAACAAGCGAAGTTGAGTTGTCAAACTCTCTTTTGAGATTACTTGGTAGTCTTTGCAATACAACCAATCTCTTCTCCTCAATGCAAAGTGATCTATATGTGTTTTAGTCGGGCCACTCTTGTAAGTAATTAAATGCTCCTGCCTCTTATTGAAGAGGGTGTTTTCCATGAAAAGATCATAATACAAAATCCAGAATGACTTTTCCTTCTTCATTTTTATTCCTGAAGTCATGGCCTCCATAAACACTAGCATATCCTGAAGCATCCTTTCCCACATGTCCATTAAGATCTCCACCTAGGAAACCCATCTCTCTTTATGGGATTCCATACATAATCCTATCCAAATCCTCCCAAAGAGCATATTTAATCCTTTCATATAAACCAATTTGTCGTGCATAAACTGAGATGACATTCGGAATTTTTTATTTGAGCGTCAATTTTAGCAAAATAATCCAATCCTTGAATCTTTGCACCTCAACCACACTACTCTTCAAATCCTTATGAATAACCACTCCAACACCATTTATGTCATTATCTTTACATGAATACCAAAGTTTAAAGCATGTCTTCTCGATTTCCCTTGCTTTCTCTCCAACCCATTTTGTCTCTAAAGACATAGTATTTGAATCTTCCTTTCCATCGTATCTACCATCTCCATCGATTTGCCAGACAAATTGCCAATATTCCAACTACCTATCCGCAACTTCCTTTACAATCTCTTTTGGACTAGCTTCTTTACTCGCATGCATCCATCATGCGAGAACACTAGCAAATTTTGGACTACATCCCGCCGGGTATGAAACCGAATGAGCTTATTTATCTGCATGTGTTCCTCATGCGAAAATCCTTGCAATTTTTGAACTACATCCGAGCATCGATGCAAAGACCTTGCCAACTTCTCATTGCATTCGGGAAATGCAATGCGTCGCTAGTAGGAAATGCCCCAATAAAATCTAAATGTTTGTTGTTTTGAGACAAATTCCTAAATAGTATTATTAAAAAGAACAATATTTAGAAATTTCTCTTGCGTTGGATGTGAACTACCTAACGTGCAACCCTCATTTGCCTAGGCTTGGACCTAGCCATGGCTGAGTTTGCAATGTCTTATTGATAATAAACAAAAAATGGATGGGCATGGGGCTTATTATGCCATAGAATTGAACCCCGTTCTCACAATGAAAGTAAAACTACGAGACATGGAAGTTCCAGAAGGGGAACAACTTGACAGTGGAATTGAGTTGGTTTGATCGCTCAATTACTGGTCATGGAAGGATTTCTGGTCAATATTATCAAGAAATGCGCTATTGAAACTTTGTTGGAAATGACAAGTCAAAACAAGAAACACAATTGTAGAAGCTAGCATGAGCTACAGAATTTCTTTGATATGTGATTCCACATATCTTATCAAAGGAAAGAGCAATTGGTTTTGTAGTGGCTGCAGCAGTCTGGGAAGGGATAGTTCACAAAAGGTTCAGGAGTAGGGAACAAATGCAATTCAGACTCAGAGAAGAATCACAAAAGAATCTGACATGTTCAAAAGCAAGAGTTCCTAATACGAAACAAGCAAAGAATAAGCTCACAACACTATTCAGTTCTCATTTTCAACTGTTTATTTTATGTAGTGTTTTTGTCCTTTTCCGGACAGAGAAAAGTTAGGCCACTCATTATTGCAAGGAGTCGATAAATCTGTAGCATGCTATTTACCATATGCTCACAACTAAAACACCAACTATGAATTCTGCTACCGAGTCTGGTTGAGCATCACCCCAACTCAGGATTGTTGACTGAAACTCACCAATAAATATTACGTTCTCCCATGATTCTTTAGTTACATTGTGCATCTTCGATTTCACCAATGCAAACAGCTTTTTTCCTTTTTGCATCCTTCCTCAAGAAGTCATCTACCAATGCCATGCCAAAATCCACCTGCCCAACAAGGTTCAGTGAGTAGGACTAAGTTGACAGATCCCTCTCTATCATACAAAAAGCATGATTCCGAAACGAAAGTTGACTAAACCAACTGAACTCATTTCTTTCTGTGTTTGGTAGAGGTTTAACAGTTTCATTTAGGTGTTAAAAACTCATGTAACTAAGAAAAAAAATATGTTTTTAGTGAAACCTCTAAAGTGGTTGAACCACTTCATGGGATTCACAACTCCACCTAAAAGCAACCATGTCCTGCCTTTTGCATAATAAGCAAAGTTGGGTCCCTTCAATGCTCATGATTCGTGAACGAGTCCAAACACACTAAAATCAAGATCTCTGTGTAATAAGAGAATCCCACATTTTCTCCAAGGAAGCTACAGTATTCTGACTAGTCCTTATATCCCTTGATAAGGAGGTCGAGTTTTTACTTTTGATGAGGATTTACATACTTCACTCGAGGGTCGAGTCTGTTGCAGAGCCAACTGATGTTATCCTTGAACATGAATTTGATTTAGCACAAAGTAGTGATCAAGCAATCTATCACATTATTTCTTCTAATCAGAATGATGCTAAAGAACATGAAACTGAGAAACTATAAGAGTCATCATAAGCATTGATATAGGTTGACCTTGTAGAGAAATGCGTCCTCCTTGGAGATATGATTTTGAGAACATGGTTGCTTTCACCATACATGTTACCGAAACGTCTTTAGAATCATCCACTTATAAATAGGTCCCTGCAGGAGCGAATTCCATATGGCGAATAGCAGCTATCATGAGTAAGAGATGGAGTCTTTTCGCTAGAATGAAATATGAGATATGAGAACTAGTCAAATTGTCGAAGACTCAAAGGGGAGGGATGTTAATGGCTGTACAAGAATATTCAAGAAAAGATGCGAATATCGGATAAAGGAATCACTTACATGACATTTCTAGTTGTAAACGGCTACAACGAAAGTTTAATTAGGTGTTATGGACTATTGTAGCACATCGAGACTTTGAGTTGGATTAGCTAGATGTGATGACAACTTTACTTGGTGAACTTGAAGAAAGCACTTTGATGAGTCAACCACGATGTTTCATAGTTCAAGGCAAGGAAGATAATGTGGGCATATTGAAGTTCTTGTATAGAAGCAATTTCACAAACAATGGTATAAAATGTTTGTCAATTTCATGACAGGTCTTGAAGGTTCAACAAGAAACCCAATGACTTTTGTGTTTACCACAAGAAAGTGGGAAATGGGTCCACATATGTTTACCATATTAGTAACTTCTCGAAACAGGGATGTCATCAATATTTAGTAACATAGAGATGTGAACATTCTTCACCTTGTTCATTGAATAAAACTGACAAACACTTTATAGCACCTCCCCTTGTATATATTTTGCAAACATATAATAAGGTACTTCCATTTTATATGCTTTGTTAATTAGACCATAACCAAGATAAAAGGATAAAAACTCAGAGGTTGATCATTGATGCAACCTATAGTTATATCAGAATGACCCTTTGGTCATGTTGGAGTCCCCACCCTCACACAAGTTGTTTCTCAATCATACATATATTTATTACGTCGAAGTACAAAATAGAGATCCCTTTTCTTTAGAATCATTCACATGTTTTTTAGGCATAATATCATAAGCTTTCTCTAAATTAATGAATATCATATGAAGGTCGTTTCTTATTCTAAAAACTTCCATTAAATACCTCACTTACAACTTATTAAACATGAATTAAATTAGTTCTCTGATACTTTGGAAACTTAACTCCTGTCAATTATCCTCTCCAACAACCTCATTACATAATTCATTAATTTGATACCCTTTTAGTTTGAATAATTATATATCTCCTCTCTTATTGTGCATGAAGAGTAAAGGGTTTCATATTTGTATGGCTAAGACTGAATATACGGAGTGCACTTTTGATGGAAGCAAAAGGAATCGAGGTGAAGATTGGTGACGATAACATTCAAAAGAGAGATTCTTTTAGATATTTGGGATCTATGTTGCAAGTGATGGGGAAATTGATGGAGATGTTACTAATAAAATAAATGCAGATTGGCTAATGTGGAGAGGCGCCTCTACTGTTCTCTGTGATAAGAAAATTCCTTTGAAAATCAAAGGAAAGTTTACAAAGCAACCGTGAAACCTATTATGCTCTATGGATCTAAATGTTGGCCTGTAAACCATATACATGTGCAGAGAATGGAAGTAGCATAAATGAAAATGCTACGGTGGATGTGTGGACACACACGTGAAGATTGGATTCAGAATGATGCAATCAGAAGGAAAGTTAGTGTAGCTCCGATCATGGATAAGATGTGAGAAAACCGCTTAAGATGGTTTGAACATTAGCAAAGGAAGTCAGTTGATGCACCGGTTAGGAGATGCGAGTTTTGGGATGTTGAGTTGGCTAAGAGAGCACGAGGAAGGTCCAAGAAGTGTTGGAATGAGACTTTACGAAGGGATCCTAATTTTTTAGATCTAAGCTCGAGAATAACCCAAGATAGATCTGAATGGAGGCAAAGAATCCATGTAGCAGATCCTGCTTAGTGTGGGGAAAGGCTTTGCTGCTCCTGTTGTTATCTCCTTTCTTCTTGCATAAAGTTACCCTTTGGTCATGTTGGAGTCCTCACACAAATTGTTTCTGGATCATACATATGTTTGTCACGTTGACGTACAAAATACAGATCATATGAAGGTCGTTTCTTATTCTAAAAACTTCCATTAAATACCTCACTTACACCTTATTAAGCATGAAATGAAATTAGTTATATGATACTTTGTAAACTTAACTCCTTTCAATTATCCTCTCTAAAATCATCATTATATAATTCATTAAATTGATACCCTCTTTTTTGTACGTACCTCTTTTTTTTTGAAATCATGGCCCAAATCGGGCCTCAAACTTCTTCCTCTGTTTTTTTGTAGCAGCCCAACCCAACATGGGCTCAGCTTTTTTCTTCTTCCCTCGTCTTTTTTTTATAATTGCAACCCGATATGGGCCCAAACATCTCCACACTAGGGCCCCTTCTCCTTTTTTTTAAAGCAGCAATAAAGAGCTCCTTTCTTTAAGCAACATCGCATGGCCCCGTTCTTCTTTTTTCTTTTTTTCATTGATCCTCTCTTTTAATTTTCAACCATTTCATTTTTTCGTTCTTTCAGAAACATGCCTAATAGGCCTGGACAGAAAGGGAGAAAATATGTGGGAAATAAAACGTGGGCTTGGGAGCCAAAGTACGAGGGTAGCAATCCCACTTTCTCTTTGCCTTTCATTTCTAGGGCTCCTGCAGAGGAACCCATCAACATATGGAGTCCTGGATGTTGATTCGCAGCGTGCCTACAGCTGCTCCGAGTACTTGCTTTGCTGGAGACAACTGGCGAGAGGAGATGCCAAGGGTTGGCAACAATCTATGGTGTGGTGTCGGCCAGTTTCTCTCGTTGATGCCGATTGGCGGCTAGTGTAACAACCCCTCTGCTCGAAGTAATCCAAGTGCAGCCGAAAGACACAACAGTATCTCCAGCGCACTCCAACAAAAACCAGTGGGTGCTGCAACCGTACTTGTTTCCATGATCGAATGCAGACAAGATCGCTCGGGCCACAATGTCGTCTCGATATGAAAGGAATGATCTCAACATTAGCTCGGAGCCATTGAGGATGTAGTTGGTATCTATACGTGGTGAAGGATTCAAGAAAAACTACTTTCTTCGTGAAAGTGTTCTCCATGGGGGCATCAGCAATCTAGGGTTCCGATGGGAAACCATCATGCATGATAAAATTGCGATATGTGCGTCCTGGAGATGGTGTAAAGGCGCACCAGGGCACTGTATATGTACGGAGATCGTGTGTGGAGAGGTGGCTTGGAGATCTAGGTTTCTAGGAACCCTATAATTTCTTGAATCTTGGTGATGACCTGGAGTCATAAGATCTAAAGCCACTGTGAATTAGGGTTTGAGAAACCCTAGTTCTCCTCTGAAATCAAAGCTCTAGTTCTCCTTTAAACACAACAACAAAAATCTTCAGAACTTTGAATAACATGAATAATAATCGACGATATCGGTGAAAATGTCGGAAATGGCTAAAAAAAGCCATTTTTTGTCATTTTTTCAGAAATTAAGATCATCCAAGATACTAAAACAACAAATAACCTACAAATATACACTTATGTCATACAGATTGGTCATTTATAGCCCATATATCGCACATATCGGTCATATTGAACATATCGTTGTTAGCGTTTATTCCTGACCTATAGATATTGGAAGTGGATTCCATTCAAGTTCTTATAACATTAAATAACTTACAAATATACACTTAGATGACACATATAGATAATTTGCGAAGACTATGATCCTTGTATTGCACATATCAGTCATATCGAACATATCGCTGATACTTTTAGTTGTTGACCTATACATATTGAAAATGGAGTTCATCCAAGTTCTTAGATCACTAAATAACTTACAAATATAATCTTAGATCGCACATATCGGTCATCTATGAAGCTTATATAGCATATATCGATCATTTCGAACCTATCGATATTAATGTTGATTCTTGACTTATAGATTTTTTTGAAGAATTGGCTTACAGATATTGGAAATGGATTACATTCAAGACTTACAACATGAAATGACTTGCAAATATATTCCAAGTTGAAGAACCATTTGTATGCACCCTCCTGTTGCAACATACCCTAATAGTATGGAGGTCTCGCTGCACGGTTAGCGAGCCTGGAGGGGCTTGGGGGCCCAGGTTGGCCCCCCCATGCGGGGTGCGGGGGCAACGCCCCTGACCAGAAACAAAATATATATAAACCATTGTGTGTTTTAATACAAGATATAGCTAGATATGTGCTTTAATGCAAGGTGTATTTAGATAAGTAGTGGAATCAATCTTCCATGAACATAGAATTGATATATAGAGATATCGACGATATCGAATCGATATCCAGGATTTTTTCTATTGAATCCAGTCATTTTCTACCGATATTAGCCGATATGGCGATATATCGTCGATATATCGCCCATATCCTTGTAAAAGGATATACTAGGTGATTTCGATACCCCTTCCTTCTCGAAACCGATGTATCGGCGATATATCGCCGATACAGCCTTCTATGTTCATGAGTAGGCCAACATAGTCCAACTAGGACACCATCATGATGGAATTAAGGTACATCAAGTCAACCCTAGCATAAGGGCTCTTCAGTTCAGACATTACTGCATACTAGGATGTTGATTAGATTGGAAACCTTACGAATCAAAAATCTACAATACGTTTCTATACATACATATGGGGCAACCTAGTCATATAGAGAAGCAATAAACAAGCAATGGTCTCTAGCCCTAGGACAAGAGTAAGATGGCAAAAGCAACAATATGGCATCTATTACCGATCTTCACAAATCTTCGGGCAATGATGATGTCGAGGAGAGGTAATATAACGGTTACACTTATATCAAACAACTCTATATTTTATAAACATTCCAAGCATGTGGAGATCGACCTCCACTTCACTAGAGACTCCATCTAGAGAGGTTGTTCCCAAATGTCTATTGTTTTATAGATTAAACTACATACATGTTCGTCAAGTCACTCCCAAGAGTTCTGTTCGAGCATTGTTGACACTTTGAGCATGAAGGACATATAAGCTCCAGCTTAAGAAAAGTGTTCTGATGTGAGCATTAGGAATAGGTTTTAAGTACCAACCATTTGAAAGTATTTATCTATATTGCTTTTGCTTGTGTCAAATCCAACCCTAACTTCTCTCTACATAATGATATCTAGAGCACAATTTCTCAATACATATAAAGTATTGCATTCCACATATTCGTAATGCTAGTCAAACAATAAATGGACAACACAAACATTATAATGTATAAAAACAAGAGTGAAATGGAAATTTAACAATTGGTACCTATGAGCAATAATTGTTCATTTCCATTGTCAAAACCTTCCATTTCAATCAAAAATTGTGTTTTAAGCCTTCGACTTGATTCATGTTCTCCATCAGACTTGCGCTGCAAATGCACATGGATTAGAAACCAATAAGTTTATGAATTTGTTCTATTTGCACGACAAGTGTGCATGCATATGTGATTGTGTGCGCATATATGTGTGTACATAGGCATATTTATGTATATGTACACAAACACACAAATACATACATACTATGTGTGTGTGCATTCATGCATGCATGCATGAGTGTTTGCATATGTGTATCTATGAAATCAGATTAATAGCTAAAATACTTGAGAAAGAAGAGAATCGATTTCATCAACAAAGATAACAGCAGGCTGACGGCAACTTGCAACACCAAAGAGGGCTCTCACTAGTTTTTCGCCTTCTCCAATCTACACATACATACATCATATTACAGAAGGACTACATGATTTATTTGCAGATAAAATCTCAAGATAGAAACAAAACATATAAAGATAAAGCATGAACATGAAGTCTACATCAGAAAAAGGTACAAGTTAAGCTAAGCCGAGTAATATCTTATTATATACTGAATATAATCATTCAAATAATTTTTTCCATTCAATACGATGTTAATTTGAAGGTTTCCCGTCAGCTTAAATTATATTTTGTTAGACATTTCGTCTATATAGCTCTGTTGTTGTAAACATTTTGTCTATATCCAAGATAGATCTGAATGGAGGTGAAGAATCTATGTAGCCGACCCTACTTAATTGTGGGAAAAGGCTTTGTTGTTGTTGTTGTGTATTTTGGCTATAGTACCCACTTAATGGTCTAGTGATAGTACAGTGTGTCTACCACACAAAAGGTCAGGGTTCAAATTCCACTCTTGCAGGGGCTGCGTTAGGTAGTCGACGGCCAGTGTAAAAAATAGTCGAATCTTTCAACATGGATTTGAGCAAGAATCCATGTAGCCGACCCTACTTATAGCGGGAGAAGGCTTAATACATTTTTTAGACATTTTGGCTATATTCCCCGGAGTGGCACTACATCCTCCTCACCAAAAAAGTAACAAATAGAAAGGAGAATTGCAAATCGTGTGTTCTTCTTTCACGAAGTGGACGGAGAACTAACCACCTGCTTAATAGAAAATCTTAACCATCAAATTGGAACTTCAAGGGCTTCTTGATGTCCTGCACAATTGAACGGAAGAGATCTTGAATCACTTCCCTCATGAGTTCACCTACAACATATCATAACTCCAGCATTGATATGCCATCTTTTGAGGTCTTGTATGTATGTTCACAGACATATATTATAATGTGTAGCTTGGAGCAAGGCTTTAAATGTCCATTTCAGTGTCTTTTTTCCAATCTGAAAGCCAACATTTCGCCAACATGTTGCTGACATTTCGCAGATATGTCGCCATAATTGTCAAAACCTGGGGAAATGTCTACAAAATTTGATTTTCCCCCTGAAAATTATGGTTTTCAATGTTCTTTAATAAAAAATAAGATAAAAAAATGCATACTTATTTGCTAAATTAAAGGCCAAAACAAGCTTTGCAACAGCTTGTCATCATAAGCATCGATTCACCGATGAATTGATATGTTGCACTAATGCATGCAATTAGAAGTTAGTCATAAAAATGGATAAATCGAAATTAAAAATATATAGTGAACATATGCTACTATATGTACCATGTAAGTCATGAAATTGAGAATCGTGAGATGCCTTAAATTGTAACCAGTTTGTTCAATGAGACATTTATAGAGCTTATTATGTAACCACCTCCAATGTTGGCAGACAAAATTTAGTCCAAGGAATCACGTTTAAGCTATATGATCAAGTAAACATTTTCTTTAGGAATTCCGGCTCGTGTTTGCATGTACAATTTATCCTATGACAAACATATATATTCACTAGGAAGCTAGCTCATATGACATGGGTGAAAGAGGGAAGATATCACCCAAATTGAAACATTTCCCTCAAAAAACTGAAGGAAATTGACGATATATCGTACATGTCAGTGATATATGGCCGACCTGGCGATAGCGACATAGTGGCAAAATATCACCGAATGCCACGAAATTTACACCATGGTTTGGAGATTGAGGAATAGATTACTTCGAGGCCCAAAGTAAAGGTTGGGCAACTATGTGCTATAATATCCATTGGCAGTTTCCGGATTAAGTTAAATCATCACACTGAACATTTTTTTGCAATAAAGAGTAAATATATAGTTATATTTAATCAAACAGTACTTATTAGTGGGATAAGATACGTCTCAACAAGTATGATTCAATCAATGTATCGAATTATTATGCACCATTCAGGACACCATGGAAACATTTTGGATTGTTGATGGTAGTACACATTAGGCATGCATATTCTCACATGTAATTAACAGTAGAGTTCCACATTAGGCATGCATATTCTCACTATTGGCTTGTTTCAAATTCTAGGTAACTACTACAGCATTTTTTGGAATAAGCCTATATCTATCAACTCAATTTGGTTGAATTTTCTTTCAAGTGAACCGTGAGCATCAATACATGAGAGCATGCACAATGAACGGACTCAACAACCTCCCACAAAAGACATCTATCATGTCGTGTTGTAAAGAAGAGGTTGCGGCTTCAAAGCAGTGGCAGCTGCTTCAAGCAACATCAATGGCTTCAGGCGGCAACAGTTGCATCATGAGGTGGCTGCAGTTGCGTTAGGAGGCCATGGAGAAGATGGAGAGAGGAGGCAGAGGAGAGAAGAAAAAGGTTGAGGCAACTTCAAAAAGAGAAGTTATTGAGTGGAGGCAGAGGAGATGGGACTTCAACAAGGGTTCTTAAGTCAGGTTTGATTCAAGGGACGTGAGTAAAAGTTACAGGAAAAAGACATAATTTAAGTGGGTTGACCACTTGAACATTGGAATTAAGGCGTACGCCTCTGCCTCTATCTCGCGCCTTAGCACCTCAACAAGTTGAGGCACGTGCCTAATTGAAAATAGCTGAGGTGTCCACCTCGAGGCATCGAGGTTGTATTTCACCTTGAGACTCCGCCCTTTTCATGCCATGATCGTAGGGATTCGGCCTATCTCTGGCATTCCATACAGGAGGATACCAGATGAGTCGAAGGAACTGAGCGTGCAGCTGCAAAAACTGTTGGATAAGGACTTCATCAATGTTCTCGAAGATGGATTTGCGGTCCAGCTATCACCAGTTGTGAATTCATGAGTTCGGCCGGATGAATGCCCCAACAACATTCACAAACATGAACAAGGTACTCGGGTTGACAGTAACTGATACAAACTTCTAGTAATCCTCTGAGAGATGATCAAGGGAGAGATGATCAGAAAGATGATATGTGCACATGTGCACTGACGCTTCTGAAGTCCAATGGGCTGAGTAGGATCCTCAGAGGGATCATAATGCACATCCCGCTGAATCGTAATCACTAGATCAGTTGTATCATCCTGCTGTAAATTACCCTGCAGAGCATAAACATCAAATGTGCAATAAGTAGAAACCAAGTATTTAGAAATACATGGTGTGTGTTGCATGACAGGAAAGGCACATGAGCTGGGGGGTCTGCTAACGTATTGTATATACAATGCAATGTCTCAACCAAAGTAGGCAGAGACAAAGCAAGAGGTGGAGGAAGTGTTGTTTTTCAACATATATATAATTGAGGTGGAGGAAGTGTTGTTTTTCAACATATATATAATTAAATGGGCTTGTTTTGACGATTAAAAAGATATAATTAAATTGAAAAACAAGCCATGTTCTTTCAACACGTATATAATTAAATGAACTTGTTTGATGATTACATGAAAAGAGCGGCAGGTATCGTACTCGCATGTCTGCTTTAGTCTCCCATGTCACCTCTTCGATACCATGTCGGTGTCATAGCACCTTGAGTAAGCAAATCTTTTTGTTGCAAAGCTTCTTCACAGCATTATCAAGTATCTGCACTGACCTCTCCTCATATGTCATGTCAGGATCCACGTCAAGATTCTTGTAGCTGATGATGTATCGAGGGTCGTGTACGTACTTCCTCAGGTTGAATAAATGAAAAACATCGTGTATGGCTGATAGGTGTGTAGGAAGAGCTACTTGATGGGCCACCTTCTCGACACGGGCAATAATCTCAAATGGTCCAACATATCGTGGTGTCAGTTTACCACAAACACCAAATCTCTGTACTTCCTTCATGGGAGATACTCGTAGGAACATCTAATCTCACACTTGTATTTATAAGAATTTTATCAGTATGAAAGATTAAGTTAAATCTTAATAAGACATATTTGCAAATGGATTAAGAGAAGACGATCGGATTACATAAAACTCAAAATATCTTCTCCGTCAATCTGCATAGTCTTCTGGCAACTCTGAGCCGTCAGAAGCTTCCGCCTCACAAGATCAACAACTCTTACGATATCCTCCAAGAGATCTATGGAGTAAAGAATGTGGTCACCTATCTCACGCCAACTAAAAGGTGTGAGGCATCTTCACCTATATAGAGCTTCGAATGATGCCATGTCAATACTGGAATGATGGATATCGTTGTACGTAAATTCTACCAACGACATGTGATCATTTCAGGACCCTTTCCACTGATGTGTACATGCACATAGCAAATCCTTAAGTGTCTAAATGGTGCGCTCACTCTCCGTTGGTCTGTGGATGGTATGTGGAACTCATCTTTAGCTCCGTCTGTAGTGTTGACATGAACTGATGCCAGTAGTATGATGTGAACCTCGAGTCTCTATCAGACACTATCTCATGTGGTATACCATGAAGCTTGATAATGTTATGTACATATAATTTGGGAAATCTAGATGGAGTGTAGGTCATGCTGAAATGGGCCAATTTGGTCAGCCTGTCAACAACGACCCAATAACATCATGACCACCTGATGTCCTCAGCAGTCCATTGATAAAATTCATAGAAATACTCTCCCGCTTCCACTTCGGAATGGAGAGAGATTGTAATAACACAAGCGGTCTCATATGCATCTTTGACCATCTGATAGGTCAAGCACCTGCTAACATGATGTGTCACATCGCACTTCATCCCGTCCCAACAGAAATATTGGCGCAGATCACAATACATATTTGTCCTGCCAGGATGAATAGACAATCATGAACTATGTGCTTCATCAAGAATGTCTCTACGTAACTGCTCATCGCTGGGCACAATGACCCAACCAGCTTTCCACAAAATGGACTCTGTCACCACAAAATCATCACATTTTTCGTTGATGGCACGCATGTATCTGTCTTTGATCTAAGTATTTATCTCCTGACCTTCTACTATGTGATATCATAGACTGCTGAATCGTGGAGGCACACCAGTAGATATGGATGTACTCTTATGAGGGTTTCAATCGGTCAAAGCTGCAAGCATATCCCATGTATATAACCAGTTTATCGTACCCTTTGCATTAACTCTCCTGCTAAGCGCATCTATCACCATGTTTCCCATACCGGGGTGGTAAGAAATCGTGCAATCGTAATCCTTCAATAGCTCAAGCCACCTGCGTTGTCTCATGTTTATCTCCTTCTGGTCGAACATGTAATATATACTCTTTTGGTCTGTGAAAATCTCAAAGTTCACCCCATAGAGATAGTGGCGTCAGATCTTCAACGAGAAGACAATTGTCGCCAACTCTAAGTCATGGGTGGGGTAATTCCGCTCATGTTGCATCAACTGATGTGATGCATATGCAATCACATGACTTTGTTGTATCAGTACTGCTCCAAACCTTCTCTCGAGGCATCTGTGTATACTGCATAATCCTGAGTGCCTGAATGAAGTGCAAGAATGGGCGTTGTAGTCAATCTTTCTTTCAATGTCCTGAAGGCATGCTCGCATGAATCATCCCAAATGAAAGGAACTGCCTTCTGTGTCAATCATATCAAGGGAAGAACTACGTGAGAAAAATCATTGACGAATCGTCTGTAATATCCCACTTTTCCAAGGAAGCTACAAATATGAGTGATTGTCTTAGGCCGCTCCCAAGACATAACTGCCTCAATCTAACCTGCTCCAGAAATGACATTCCTAAGAAATGAAACCCGAGATAACCAGAACTCACACTTGCTCAGCTTGGCATACAACTTGTGTTCTCGAAGAGTGTCCAGGACTATCTTGAGATCATTTGTGTGATCCCATTCATTTCGAGAATATATCAGCACATTGTCAATGAACACAACCACAAATTTCTCCAAGTAAAATGGCGAAACCTTCTCCCACTATAAGTAGGGTTGGCTACAAATTTATTCAAGTATGGACGGAAAATCATGTTCATCATATCTATGATTGCTGCAGAGGCAATTGTGAGCCCAAACGGCATCACAACAAACTCGTAGTGCCCATATCGAGTCTTGAAAGTTGTTTTCGAAATATATGATTCTTGAATCCTCGACTAATGGTAGCCTGATCTAAGATTGATCTTCAAAAATACCGAAAATTCCTATAGTTGATCAAACAAGTCATCAATGCGTGTCAGAGGATAATGGTTCTTCACTGTTCTCCCGTTCAGTTGTCTGTAATCAATGCATAATCTCATCGATCCATCATTCTTCCTGACAAGTGCTCGACCTCACAAAACCTAAGTCAAATAACTCCTGCAACTGCATTGAATCATCTAAGCCTGTAGTGACATCTTAAGATACCATATTTTTTTTATATTTTTAAAGCAAACTTATTCTAATGCGCTTAATATTTTATTTAAATTCAATTACTTATTTTCTTTTATTATGATAATATAAAAATATACACATTTATGTGAATATATAAGAATATACATACAAAAAAGATTTATATATTTAAAATAATTTAAAAATTCAAAGCCGATTAAAGCCAAGCTAAAATCGATTAGTCACCCGACTGTTGATTAATCCTTAGTCAGTGACCCAATCGATCGAGCTGACTACCGATTTTTGCAACCTTGCTCCTAAGAGACCCTTCCGTCTTGCCTTCCCAATGGAAGAGCAGTCCAGGAGAAGGCTAGGATATTCCAAAACTACGCCCTTGAGACGGCTGGGAGAGACTCTCCGAAGTGAGTCAATCCAAATCGACCCGACCCGTACGAGCAAAACAAGCTCGAAAAACAAAACCAAGGCTCCTCCAGCCTAGACACACTACTGAAAACAGGGTCAGTAAAACTGGTCAAACTAAAGCACCTACATCCCAATGATGCGAAAAAAACTGCGAGCTCGTGAAAATCGTACAAAGGACTGGGATCCTAGACCCGCGTACTAGGTGATCGCTACCCTAACTGGGCTTCCTATCTCTCGTCCAGTTGAGGGTCGCCGCATCCTCACATAGTCAGGTGTAAGGATCACCATGACCACCACAATTAATTATCATCGTTGATTCACCATCATCCCTACTTGTTTGATTACTCAAACATTTCTCCATCCCTTTTGTGGTTAACTTTATAGATTTAGATATTTTATCAATAGTCTTATCAATAGTGATCTATAATTAGTAGATTATACTTATGAATCAATTGATGAGGATTTAGTCATAATGATATCAGGAAATCATTTATTTGATTCAAAAGAGAAGGGTGTCCATATCTTAATATTTGAATTTCAAATATCTTCTATAAGGTCAAGAGACTTGGATTAATAATTGATCTGATTTAAGGCATAATTACATACTAACTCCCTAAATGTTTCAGCTTTTAAAACATGGATTTTGGAGCTAATTAGTGGTCTAAAATTTAAGTCAATTTCATGCAAGACACCTAACTTCTTTACCTTTTAAAACATAATTTCTATAGCATATTATTGGTCTGAAATTTAGGCACATTTCTATGTAAAATTCGCAACTTTTCACCTTTTATAACATAATTTCTTATGCCTATTAATAGGTCCGAAATTTAGCTTAATTGCATGTAGATCAACTTTAATTTCTCATTAAATCAAACATGAAATTCTGGAGCATATAGTGGACTGGAATTTGACTCAATTATATGTTACTCTAATAAATTCTTTATTTTTTAAACATGTAAATTGTAGCTAATTAGTGATTTAAAATTAGACTCAATTGTGTGCTATTCACCCCTAATCTCTCATATTTCAAGCATGAAATCTATAGCTATCAGTGGTCTGAAATTAGACTTAATTATGTGCTATTATATGTCTGATTTTAGTTCTAATTGCATGCAAAACACTTCCAAATTCTCATGAAATCCATAGCTAGTTAGTGGTCTAAAATTAGACCGAAATGCATACATATCACCACCAATTTCTCATCTTTTAAGCATGCAAACTGCTGTTTAACAGTGGTCTGAAACTAGACTTAATTGCATGCAAATCATTCCCAAATCTTTCAATTTTAAGGCAAGAATTTAGTAATTGAACAGTGTTATGAAAATTAGATCATATTTGCATGCAAATCACCCCAAAATTCTTCATTTTAAGGCATGAAATTGGGGCTATTTAATTGCAAGAGGGGAGAAATATTGTACCTTGGATCTTAAAATTTTGAAGATCAAAATTTGAGCTTGGATCAAGTCATGCAACTCCTCCTCCAAAAGAAGCAGTAGCAGCAGCTGGTGGTTGCATGCAGCAGCCCAAATTCAAGGAGGAGCAGCACTCTTTAGCTGCTTGCAAGCAGCACCACATGTGCTTGAAGAAGCAATTGCAGCAGCAGCGAAGGGGGACGACTCCAGCAGCTTCCAAGGCAACAGTTGTGGCTGTTTGTTGCAGTTCAACATCAAGGAAGGGGGTTGCAGCAGCAGCTCCAGAGCTGCTGGAAAGTAGCTCAAGCAGAGAACAACTGCAAGCCACTGTTCTTCAACTTGGCTGGGCAATAGCAAGGAAGGAGGGTTGGGGGCTTCTCTCGGCTGGAAATTTGGAGATAAATAGAGAGGAAAAGATGGGGAAAGGAAGGCTTTGGGAGATATAAATAAGGGGAGAGGGTGGGTTAGGTGTTGCCAAGTCGAAGAAGTATAAGGCCATGTGTATGGGCTGGAATGACACATGAAATTTGTATCTATCTATCTATCTACTTATTTATTTATTTAAAACCATAATCTCTCTCTTATATGACATATCAAAGTCATTGGTATTTCCACCCCAAATCTCTGATTCAGATGTATAATAGGTCCTTTTGACCGTTGATGATCAAACGATTATAAAATTTATACTTTCCGATCCAAGATGGATTCAGAAATTGGTGAAATGCGATCTCAATTTGCGATTGAATTTTATGATTTAAATGATCAAACGACCTTTGATCGACGAACGGTCGATTTCGTTGGTCTTATTTTGTTGATATGAATTTTATGTTGGTCTCAGATTATTTTTGTGATTTCTGATTGCGTCATGTCTTTTCCGATAACACGAATTACGATGCAATCGATTTTTGATCAATTGATCCCAAATGAAATTTAATTTACAATCTAGGATCAATTTAGATCATTTAATATCGATTGATAGTTTTATCGAATCATATGGACTCTAATCGGGTCGGGTTCGATTTCGGTTTCAAATTCAAGTGATTCGAATCTCGGTACCACAAATATAAAAACCTCAAAGGGAGTCTCATCCTTGAGACTCAGGTCAATGTCACTATATGTTTTATCTGAGTTTCATCTTACCATAAAAAAATCAAAGGGTTTTGAACCCATAAAAAACTCAAAGGAAAAACAAGTTGTGTTCTTTCAACACGTATATAATTAAATGGGCCTCTTCACAACATTATCAAGTATCTGTGCTGACCTCTCCTTATATATAATGTCGGGCTCCATGTCAAGATTCTTGTAGCTGATGACGTGTTGAGGGTCGTGCACGTATTTCCTCAGGTTGGATATATGAAAAAATCATGTATGAAAAACTCGTCAAGATTTTTTCGTATGTTTTTCAAATAAATTTTTCTTTGTGTATGATTTTTATCTTTTTATGTGCTTTATTCCAAAAGAAATTCTCCTTTTTCTTTTTTTTTGAAATCACGGCCCAATTTGTGCCCCAAAGAAGCACCTCTTTTTTCATGTGTGCCCAACTTTGGGCGCAAAAGCACTCACTTTTTTATTTTTTATTGCACTACATCCCAATTGGAGCCAAAAGTATCCTTCATTCTTTAATCCCAGAACTGGACCCTATTGGACCCGATATGCCCCTTTGAATAAGCCTCATTCTCGTATTTCCAATTGAATTAGCAGCTAACGATAGCTCTACTCCAAAAAGGGGTATCGAGGCTTCCATTTAGGATTCCCAATTGGGAACCCAACTTTGATGTCGCCTCGATGAGTGTCTCTTTCTTGCAGCGGTGAGAGGAAGGGCATCACTTGCGCATGAAGAAGCTAGAAGATGGTGCTCCGCATGAAGAGGGGACTTCACTGGCCTTCTTTCTTGGAGAGCGTTACCTGGAAAGAACCTTGGAGGCACTGCATACTACTTGTGCATGTGGTGGATTTAACTAGAGAAGCCCTCGTGCTAAGGCAGCGTTGGAGCACCACTAGGATGAGATGCAACCATCTCGTGCCTCTTCTTCTTCGAATTGTCGGCAGCTTCACATGGGGATCTCTAATGCGAGGAGGTGTTGGCAATTAGAGCTCGTGCAAGTAGGTGCATCGATCTAGAGGTTGCATAGGATTTGTAGAACCCTAGCGAACTGGAGTGATGCATGTGGAACGATCATCTTCTTCAACGATGAATGTGGCTTTTATTAGAGTTCTTGATATGCAGGGAAGTATGTACCTGGACATACCTGACACCTCCTTGATGTTTATGAACATTCACGAGAGAAATCACACGAGAAGGTGCTTGTAAATCGCACCCGTGAAATCATGACAGGAAGATGGCGAGTGCGAGTATGAGGTCGAGTGCGAGTGGCGGTGCGGAGAAAGGGAAGGCGGTGCTCGTCTGGAGCAAGGATGAGAATCGAGCGTTCGACATCGAAGAGGAACCTCAGAGAGGGGGCGGCGGGGAGTGGACGAGAGTGACTCATAAGAAGCCGGAGCGAAGGTGCTTTCGATGTGGGGTCAGAGGACATGTTGCCTCTTTCTGTCCTTCCCCCCCCCCCCAAGGTGCTTTTCTTGCAGGAGGGCGAGACACCGATAGGCAAATTGCATGGCGATTCGTGGCTCAGTCGGAGCTTCGGGTCTTGCGAAGGAGCAGACAGTCTTTGGTGGCTTTTACAGCTTTGCATGGTGCTTGTTGGAGTATAAGTTGTATGCGCCTATTGAGTTGTAGCAGGGTAAATGGATCTTGGAGAATCCATTTACCCCATCCATGTGTTTAGTCCCATACCGCCTAGTGGTGGGACTTGGAGGCTCTGGAGAGGCTATATAAGGAGCCCCAGACCTCCTGTACTCATTGAGAAAAAGCAACGAAGCATATGCCCCTTTGAGGGCTTCTCTCGTGGTTTCATCCCGCTCCTCAGGGAGTAAGGTTCCACGTAAAATCATGGTGTTCCATGTTCTATCTTTCTTGTTTATGCTCTGTTTATCAATCGCTTCCGCATTCTTCATATTTTATAACATGGTATCAGAGCGGGTTTGATTCTCGAGGAGTTTTATATTATTTTTTTGTATTCGAGATTCGATATATTGATCATTGTTCTTGAACATCATTACTTCTGTTCATGATTTAATATTCCGAGTTCAAATGGAATATGAAGTTCATCTAGGGTTTTGTTGAAAACCTATTCTACGTCAACAATAATTTACGGAGCACGATGCTTGCAGTTCAGATGATATTCTGAATGATGCCCTTTTCCTTGGACAAAGGATTGCAGCGCTCCACGGTCCATAGCACAGGCGGTGCTCCATGATGCACCCCCCACACCCAAGCGCCTGACGCCAGCCCCTCCCGAGTTCAGATCTCTCGTGCAGCATCAAGTGGCGCACAGAGGCGCGCCCTCCTCTTCCAGCAACACCTCCAGGTGTGCCTCTCGTTCTCAGGCGGAGCCTAGCCAGCCCCATCCCTGAGCCGCATGCATCTCAAATCACGCGCATCGGGCGCATCACCAACCCCAGACGCGTTGGCGGCATCCCCCGCAGCCTTCAGAAGGTGGCATCGCCTTTCTCCTTGCGCGCGGAGAGGCACGCACTCCAGCCCCCCTCCGCCCGGTCGCAGTCGCCCCCCCCCCTTCTGGCGTGACGACGCGCTTCAATCTCAGGCGCGCACCCCTCCTCTTCGCGGAGGAGATCCCCGGTGCTCCAGTTCTTGGTGCCGCCATCTCTTCACCTGCGCGAAGCCGCGGGTCTCCATCCCCAAGCGCCGCCGTGGAGCGTGGTGCCCTCGCACGACTCCCCCCCCCCCTCAGGATATGCGGCCCCATTGGGGGTGACGGCGCTGCATAAAAAAATCGGGGGAAGCGGATTCCAAGGTTTCCACGTTGGGAAACCTTAAGGGGAGCCCATTGCCCTTCTTAAAAAAACATTATTGCCATTGTTAAGGGCCCTTTGGGCCATGATTAAAAACCGGGGGAGGCGGAGAGATTTAAAAAAAAAGGAGAAGGAGATAAAGTTGTTGTCTTTGGGACCGACATTGGGCATGTATTAAAAAAAAGGGTTGCAGCATAAAAAAAGGCGCGTGCATTAAAAAAAAGAGCC
This sequence comes from Ottelia alismoides, assembly GCA_037367405.1. Lineage (NCBI taxonomy): Eukaryota > Viridiplantae > Streptophyta > Magnoliopsida > Alismatales > Hydrocharitaceae > Ottelia > Ottelia alismoides. Next base: position 769,002 of record JAZKJV010001695.1, on the reverse strand, counting down.
GCACGCAATTTTAAAAAAATGATTTAAAAAAATGATGCAAAAGCCGAAAAAAAAGATAGGTCGGCTAAAAAAATGATGAAAAAGCCGCAAGAAGTTTTTTTTGAGAATGTTCACGTGTCTTCCTATTTTTTGTATTATCGTGTCTTCTCCCAACTTGGTCAAAAATGTCATTCTGACCAGTATGGAAGAAAGGGGGAGTATATATGTCGAGTCACAGGTCTTGATCCAGATTCCAGATGCAGATTATCCAGACCAACCAGCCAAATTTTCAGACTCTACAGTTGATGATCAGACTCGACGTCAGATGTTTTCCGAATCTCCAGTTTCAGACTCGCACATGGATGCGGTCTTCCTTTAAGATGAGCAGATGTTTTGCCATCGTTTGTTCGTGGTCCCCATCACTCTTCTTGTTGTCAGGCCAGAGTTTTCATGTGAGCCATAGGGACTTCAGAGTAGAGGACCATTCCCTATGCCATGTTGGCAAGGGTTTTCATGTGGTATCATAGGGACACCAGAGTAGTGTACCATTCTCTGAGCCAGATGGGAGAGACCCAGTTCTCCGAAGAGGAGACTATTTTCAGACTCCATTCTCCAGCGACCGTGGACTCCGACGAGGATTGCACAGCCACGGCCTTTTCAGTTCGGCCCTTTTCAGAGATGGAGCAGTTGTCCACATTATTGTGGCGGGCCAGAGTACTCTGACGAGGAGACTCATTCCAATTGCAGTGACTCTGATAGCCGCAGTTCAGAGCACATGCTCTCCGACGAGGAGATTCAGAAGACCCACACTCCAGCCTGTTCGTCCTCCTCACCTTTACGGCATGAGAAGCAACGTCATCGACTGCAGCAATGTGCGCGTTGGGTTGATATTGTCCGTAGTGTCCTGTAGCGTTGAGTTGAGTTTCTTTCAGTTTATCCAAGCTGAGCATTGTATGCTCCAGCTTGAGGGGGAGTGTTGGAGTATAAGTTGTATGCGGCTATTGAGTTGTAGCAGGGTAAATGGATCCTGGAGAAGATCCATTTACCCCATCCATGTGTTTAGTCCCATACCGCCTAGTGGTGGGACTTGGAGGCTCTTGAGAGGCTATATAAGGAGTCCCAGACCTCCTGTACTCATTGAGAAAAAGCAATGAAGCATATGCCCCTTTGAGGGATTCTCTCGTGGTTTCATCCCGCTCCTCACGGAGTAGGGTTCCACGTAAAATCATGGTGTTCCATGTTCTATCTTTATTGTTTATGCTTTGTTTATCAATCGCTTCCGGATTCTTCATATTTTATAATAGTGTTGTTGCTCGTCGGGGAGGACCTTCTTTCGCGGAGGTAGTGGGGAACGAGTGTCAGGGTGCAACTTCAACAATGCCTGTAAGCGTTCCTAATACTTTGGTGGGGGATGGTGGCACTGCGGTCTCGGCAGGAACTACGGAGAACGCGCGGGATTCACGACAACATGCGCAGATCGGGTATGCGGTAGGGGGAGATATCGCGATGGACGTAGTGTCTTCCCACCTTCGTGGGTTCCTGGGCCCACGTTTCGCTGGCGATGTGGTGAAGATGGGTGTTGAAAGATGCTGTGTTCATGGCTTATCGGCCGACCAGAGGGATTGGCTGCTTCGCAATGGTGATTTCACCAACGTCTGCTGGAGGAGTTTGCGTTTTGCAGATGGGGCTTGCTCGGAGATGGAGATTTGTGTGGCTCAGGTAAAGGGCATCCCCTTCCTTTCGCGTTTGATTGGTTGCTTGAGGAACGCCTTACGTCGATGGGGGACGGTTCATGCGGTGCTGGATGACGGGCTCAGGCCTAGTTTGACTGTGGAGGACACAAGGGTCCTGCTTGAATGCAACAAGAGCTTCCTCGACAAGGTCAGAGGGCGTAGCACGTTCGCGGAAATGAAAATCGGGTGCTTCTCTTTCAATATTGAATTGTTGGTCGACGAACCTCCGCCTCCTACGGAGGTTGCGAGGGAGGAGGCCGGTGGAGGGTCCGGGGGCATTTCGGGTACCGTGATGGTGGTTGGGTTTCCAAGAGGACCCCTCGGTGGAAGGGCGCGGTCTTTTCAGTGCACGCGGTCCTTCGTGAACTCCTCCCCGACTCTGTACCTGTCGTCAAATACATTCTCTTTGCATGGTGACGTGGGCAAAGGACTTCAAGGATCATCGACGTCATCGTTGGAGTCGGGTGTGGTTGTAGGTCCGAGTGTTCGGGTTGAAAACACGGAGCATCTGGCGGATCCTTGTGCGGTTTCTTTTCCGGTGGCGGATCTGATGGGTTTCCCGAACGCGGGTGTCGGTAGGGGGTCCTCGGATCCCGCGGTGATTTTGCCGGTCTTGCCTTCCTCAGCCTCGTCGACGTGGCTCTTTCCTCCTTGGGGGTTTGATGATGTGCTAAGTAGCCCTTTGCGGATGGTTTCGCTTTCTATCTTCCCTCCAATCGCGGGGAAGGGGGGGGGGGCTCGGGAACGACCTACCCCCTTTGTGGTCCCTGCGGCCTCTCCGGCCAGCTCTGATGGCCTTGATCGGGTTGCTGCGCCCGCCTATTTTGTGGAGGTGCCTGGGCACACCTCCGACGCGGGGCGAGCGACAAGAGAAATGGGAAGAGATACAAAAGAAGGAACAGGTCCAGGTCGGCGAGGGCGGAGGAGATGTCTTGCCCAACTTTGAAGACCCTCATTGCGGAGGCCGCGAGTGTGGCCAAATCCCATGGGTGCTTCGACGGTTCCAGATGAAGGTCCTCTCTTGGAATGTTCGTGGGCTTGGTGACCCGGATAAGCGGAGGATCGTGGGGTCCAGATTCAATGAATGGGGGTGCGACATCATTATGTTACAGGAAACGAAGCTACAGTCTTTGTCGGAAGACCTGTGGCGGTCTTTCGGCGTGGGGGCCATTGACCAGTTCCGTTCTTTGGATGCGGCAGGTTCATCGGGGGGTTGCTAGTGGCTTGGCGATCTTCGTCCATGTCCTTTGACTCGGTGATTTGTGGAAGGCACGTGCTGATGATGATTCTGGTATGTACGTCTTGCTCCCTTCGGATGGTTGTGTCTTGCGTGTATGGTCCTTGCTGTAATGTATTACGGGGAGAACTTTGGGATGATCTTATGACGGTTGGTAGTACTATCGACGGTGTCCCCTGGCTCATTGGGGGGGGGGGACTTCAACGTTACTCTTCTCTCTTCGGACAGGCCTGGGGGCAGGGGGGAAGGACCCGGGATCGATTGACTTCACGGACACCGTGGACTCGCTGGGCCTTGAGGTGATGGATGCGGTGGACACCGCTTATACATGGAGGAGCTCCAACTCTAGATCGTGTATTGACCGCTTTTTGGCTTCCAACGACCTAATGGAGGCATTTGTTTTAGCCTCGGTGGAGGCCAAGCTGCGGGCTTGTTCGGATCACAATCCAATTATTTGGTGCTCTGCAATGCCCCAATGCAGGAGGAGGCTCTTTAGGTATGAAAAGTGTTGGCTGTTGGAGGAAAATTTTAGGGAGTTGGTGACATCGCACTGGTCGGTTTTAGCTGTTTCGGGCTCCGCCGCATCTCGCTTCGTCCAGAAATTATCTTCGTTGCGGGTTAGATTATCGGCTTTCAAGCAGGAGTCGAGGGCGACCAGATGCGCTTCAAGGAAAGATGCGGAGGAGATCATTCAGGGTCTCGATGCCATGGAGGACCTCAGGGATCTATCGGTGGATGAATTGACCTGCCGCGCTGCTGCTCAGATGAAAGTCTCATTGGAGGATAGAAAGCGCGTCACGGAGTGGAGGCAGCGGTCGAGAAGTATTTGGCTTCGGGAGGGGGACGCGAATACTTCCTTCTTCCATCGTGTTGCTAGCGGGAGGCGCAGGTCCAATGCGCTGCGTTCCATCTCCATTGATTGGATTCGCGTGGAGGGAAACAAGGAGATGGGGAGAACTATTGCGGCTCACTTCAAGAACGTTTCTTCTAGAACTAGTCCGAGGAAGTGGAGGTGGTTGGGCCTTGATACTCTCACTGTGGCGGACTCTTACCATGACATGCTCATTCGTGCTGTGACCTTGGAGGAGCTTAAAGATGTTGTGTGGGATCTGAACGCTAACGCTGCACCTTGTCCTGATGGGTTTTCGGTGTCGTTTTACAAGGACTTTTGGGATCTTGTGGGGCAGGAGGTGTTGGAGGTGGTCTCTGAGTTTTGTAGGGGGAACGCGGGTTTTGATAGGGTCAACCGTGCTCTTATCATCCTACTGCCCAAGTCATCGGCGCCGGCTTCCATCGATGATTATCGCCCTATTGCGGTCTCAAACGCCCTGTATCTTATTACTGCAAAGGTTCTCGCTTGCCGGCTGAGCAGCATTCTTGGCAGTGTTATCTCACCGGTGCAGTCGGCCTTCATTCCTGGGAGGCAGATTTCGGATTGTCTCACGCTAGCGTCAGAAATCATTGTGGATTGGCAGAGGAGGGACAAGAGTGGCGTCCTTTGGAAGGTGGACTTTGCTAAGGCTTACGATAGCCTTGATTGGAGATTTCTCTGGTCGGTGCTTAGGAGAAAGGGGTTCCCGGAGATGTGGATCTCATGGATGAGGAGGTGTGTCACCACTGCCTCCTTTTCGATCATGGTGAATAGCCGTCCGGAGGGGGGCTTGGTCCAGCCCAGGAGGGGGGTGCGCCAGGGGTGCCCTCTTGCGCCCATGCTAATTATCCTTGCGGCGGATGTCCTGTCTGATATTGCGACTCGTGTGGTCAACAACGACCTATCGAAGGGGTATTCGAGGGAGGGCGTGCTGGTTCCAATCCTGCAATACGCCGACGATACGCTTTTTTCATTGAAGGGGGTCTGGAGGAGGCTAGGGGCATGGCCATGGCCCCGGAGATCTTTGGCGAGTTATCGGGAATGCTTAAGAACGATTGCAAGTCAAAGTTTGTTCCTTTCGGCCTTGCGGTGCAGGAGGTCGATGCGTGTGCGGTGGCGTTGGGATCGAGCTGCTCTAATTTGCCGATGGACTATTTGGGAATGCCCTTGACCGTGGGCAGAATGCGGACGAGAGATTGGCTAAGGGTGGTGGAGAAGGTGGAGGAGAGGTTGGCTGGGTGGAAGTCCGCGGTCTTATCGAGAGGGGGTCGGCTGGTTCTTTTAAAGGTTGTCCTTTCGTCCATCCCGATCTATTTTCTTTCTAATCGACGAATGCCAAAGGGGATCAGAGCTCGACTGGAGAAGCGGATGCGTGCCTTTTTATGGGGGAAGCAGAAGGGTGGGTCGAAAGGGGTCCACCTGGTTGGGTGGGAGGATATTACGCGCAGGAAGGATCAGGGAAGCTTGGGAGTGAAGTCGATCAAGCAAATGAATGATGCCTTGCTGCTTAAGTGGGCTAGCAGGATTTGGGGGCCGGGGGGATCTCTGTTGTGATGTGGTTCGTGGGATCTATAACGTGGAGGGGACGTTGCCTTCGCAGGCCACCTGCTTAACCTCCCCCACTCTTTTTTGGAGGGGGTCGTGGAGGTTTTTTTGAAGAATATTGCGGTTTTTAGGCCGGTCCTTGGTGGGGGGGACTCTTTCTCCTTTTGGACGGACGATTGGATGGGGGGAGGGGGAGGGGGCTTTGCTCGCGCTTCCCTCGCTTGTATGCACTGGCATAGGACAAATTATGTTCGGTTGCGGCATGTTGGCTTGATGGTAATTGGTGCCCCACTTTCTCCGCGAACTTCTTCGATCAGAGATTGGAAGATTTCTTGGCTTTGCTCGATGCTGTGAGGGAGGTGGGGCGTCCTTCGGGGGGGGGGGGGGGGGAGGGGGGGCGGGACCACTGGAGTTGGCACGGGGGGGGGGGTCCGTTCACGGTCAAGAAGGCCTTCGGGGCTATCCCTCGGCCGCCGTCGTCGCAATCGGAGATTCTTTCCGGGATTGTGCTTTTCTTTGAGCCCTCAAGCTTCCTGAGATAATTGGTTGCTTTCTTTGGCTGCTCAGGAGACAGAGGCAGATGACGAAGGACCGTTGTGCCAGACTATTACGTACCATCTCTGACAGGTGCCTGATTTGCAATGAGGCGATTGAATTTGTGGAATACCTCTTCTTCTTATGTCCCGTGGTGAGTCAAATATGGCAGGGGGATGGCTTGGAATGGTGCTGCACGGACGATCTCCAGACCTACTGGAATGCGCTACTTGCAAATAAGGATAGGCCGACGAAGGAGATTCTTTATCCGGTGGCCTTACTGTGGGCGATATGGCGGGGTATGAATGATTTGTTGTTTTTGTGCCAAAGATTCTATAAGGAGAACGTGAGGATTTATGCAAAGCGCTTGGTGGAGGATTGGGCATTGTAATGGGTCTGTTGTATCGGCGAGTGGTTGTACTTTCCCCTTTTTTTTCTTTATCCTTTGAATAAAGCTTTGGGGCGTGCACCATCGAGTGTCTCCCCCTCGTTTATGGATTTAAAAAAAATCGTGCCCGTCGGCCTTCTCCTTTAACACCTACTTCTTCTTTACGGAAAAAATAAGGTTTTGGAATAACTCTCGATCATTGTTGAAGATCGTGCAAATCGAAAAAAGAGATCTTGATCTTCGTTGGTGATGATGCGGAATTGGGGTTTCATTAGAAACCCTAGTATTTCTCGATCACAAACTCTGAAGAATTGAATCCACATAAATCTTCATGAAAAAAAACATAAGCCGACCCCCTGTTCTGATAATCGAATCTTGAACAAATCATAAACATAAAATAAATCCTCGAGAATCGAACCCGCTCTGATACCATGTAAAAAACGATAATGCGGAAGTGTATCAGAGATAAAGAATAAAGAACCGGGATTTAATGTGGAACCCAACACCTTAAGGAGTGAGATGAAACCACGAGAAAACTGCCTCAAAGGGCTGATATTTTCATTAACTTTTCTAAACTGATAAATGTAGCATCCGGTTTCCAATCAAAACCGAAGTCGTCCGATTTTGGGTCTAACGAACCCAAAAACATTGTCGGTCAATACAAACCAACCTAAAACGACCAATTGATAGTGAATCAAAAGTCGTTCGGACGAAATCGACCAAAAATCGATCCCTTTGCAATGCGTGCCGTGAAAAGCCGCGGCGCAAATTCGGAAACCGCGAAACGAACCGAGACCGTCATTAGATCCGATTCGGCGATACAAGACCAACGGAATCGACCGTTCGTCAATCGGAGGTCGTTTGATATTTTAAAACCGTAAAATTTAACCTTAAACTAAATCCGTATCCGAAAATTTCGGGTATTCAAAACTCGACCGGAAGTATATCAATATTATACTCATTTTGATCGTCGTTGAAAGGCGATCAAATCGAGATACTTCGCGTCGAAAACGGAAGCCCGAGGCGCACATACGGTTAACTTTTGTATAAAAACAAAGGTTTAAAAATAATAATAATAAATAATAAGTAAAAAAAAAATATATAAATATTGTAATTCCCAGATCATGCGTACAGGATTCCACTTGGCTCCTTATGTTTCCATTTGTCAACAACACTCTCTCTCAGTCTTCCTTATATATAGCCCCACAATTCTATTCTTCTTCCCCTACTATCTCCATTTCCTCCACCGAGAAGAAGAGAGATTCCCTGCAAAAAGCTGGAACCGTTTGTTCACAGCCATTAGCAGCAATTTCTGTCGACTTCCAGCAAGCTGCTGCAGGCTGCTCCTTCCCTGCTAAGTGGCTTGAGGCTATTTCCAGGAGCGGGAACTGCTTCACAGCAGCAGGAAGCTACTGTTGAAGCCTCCAAATCAGCAAACTGTTGCATGCAAACATCTAATAAGGTACCTTTCCCCTCTCCTCCTTGCTGCCATACATGTGTACCATCCCCTTCCCCCTATTTGCTGCCATGCATGGCTTTCTTTCAACTATTCCCTTTGTGTGTGAAATTCTGGGAGTGGAAAAATACTACTAATAATAATATTTAGAAATCACAGACTCATCGAATTTGGGGAAAATGCCTACTGTTTCATTGCTTGAAAGTTGTTAGTCGGCATGGTTATTGTTAACAATATTCAGATTTCAACTGCCATTAAAAAAAAAATGATGACTTTATTGAGTTGGACAAATCACAGATAGAATACGGTTACACATGATTTTTTTTTTTTGACAGAACTTTTGATGTTGCTGGAGCTTTGCAACACCGAGCAGTGAATATACCTTAATTAAAGGAGTATAATAATCAATGAAACAAGTTCTGATAATTATCAAGGAAAGAAAAACTATGTATAAAGAAATAACTCATGATATTAACAGTAGAGATACCTTGAAATTATGATTTCAATTTATGATATATTATAAAAATATACATGCTTTTGAACTGCTCAAATATACGTTTCCTTTTGTTGACTTGAAAATCATAAGAATTATACATTTAAGAGTAACAAGTCACCAATGCTAAACATGTAAGGTTTGTCTATACTGAAAGTGTTCAGAAATCAAATAAATAGGATTTGATGTGATATTAGCAGGTCAAATAGGTGATAAAAGGAGAGAATTACGTTATATAGAGAAGACCGATCAATTTATAAAAAAAAAAAAAATACATAGTACACCCTGCCAGGTTATAAGTTGTACCAGAGTATATCTACATGTTTGGATAAATACATCACTTATCATTCTTTTAGAAGGCAACTTCACCAGTAAATATATACATATATTAATTATTTAAGAACCATGTTCTTATTTATTATTCAGGACACTTATGAGTACTCCAGTACGAATGCACTTACTGTTCTATTATAAGGACTAGTTTAATGGAAGTTATAATTGAGGGGAAAGCTAGTGAAACTGGTTGGAAATATGGGTTTAAAGAGAATACATTTTTGGTTATAAAAAAAAAAAAGACTTTACAGTTGATTATATCTAATGGCAGAACTCAAAGCCTTATACTTCTCTTTACAGAGTTGATAATTACAGAAGACATCTATTGTTGCCTTATCCCATATGTGTTAATTTGATACCTTTTGTTTCCCATACCAATTGATGAAAATTTCATCCAGAATCTTGAAGATAAGTAGATGAATGATTGATTCTTTACTAAAAGATATCATAGAAAGAAGACTCTGAGGATTACCATTTCACCAACTATCTCTTTGGTCTTGACTTGGACCAACTGAAGTAATATCATAATAGAATTCTGATTAAATTCATATATGAATCCTTTTAGGATTGTCAAAATTCTAACTTTGGTATAATTCATTGAGTTATTAACCCGTATAAGTGCGTATGTTTGAAGGATTCTCACACAATCTTGATCAATGCAAGGATCATTCTAGGATTAATAAATTTTTAATAGTCATATAAGGATCACCTGATCTGAATAGTCAATCACAAGAGAAATTGAAAAGGAAATGAGTTTTCAAGCAAGTGAAAATCTTGGAAGTCAGTAAAGATTGACAATTAATCGTGCCGGTCATGGTAACCTTTATACCTGACCGTGCGAGGGCGCGGTGACCCTCAACTGGGCGGAAGAAAGGAAGCCCAGTTAGGGCAGCGGCCGCTTAATGCGTGGGTCTAGGATCCCAGTCTTTTACACGGTTTTTACGCGAGCTCGCAGTGTTTTTACGCCTCGTTGGGATCCAGACTTTAGACCAGTTCCGCTGACCCTGTTTTAGGATGCCCAGGCGGGGGATCCTGGTTTTTCAGCTTTACGTACGAGCTCGGTTGCCCATACTAGTCGGGCTGTGTTTTTCTAGAGCGACTTTTCTAGGGAGTCTCTCTCACCCGTCTCAGTGGCGTAGTTGGAGAATAGACCTATCCCTCTATTGGACCGCACTTCCAATTGGAGGGCGAGACGGAAGAGCCATTTGCAGGCTTCTTCACCGCTTGAGTTTTCTTCGCCAAACAGACTGGCGATTCTATATCTAGATCATCCATATCTACATCTACAACATCTGGAGTTATATCTAAAACATTTAAGTTGAGGCATTGAGAAGTTAAGATCAAAAGACCATTCTCTCTACCCAAGAATTTAAATAAATCAATAGATCTCTACAATCTCAACTTTTCCATTTTTCACTAAACAACATGATCTCTAAGGAAAATGATATATGCATTCCCCCTCACACACTCATGATTACACAACTGCTATCGAAATAAGGTTACGTATGGGAAATGCCGGGTTCAGGGGAAAGTCATTAGAAATGCATTACGAACATTTGAGATGCTTACAAGTAACCTGAAAAACCGTTTTCATTTGCAAGTAGAATTAAATCTTAATTTGAGTTGCTCTCGCCTTTCTGCTTGTTTCTTTTGTAAATAATAAATGCCTGTTAATTTATATAAGTTTTTGGGGGGGGTACCAGCAACCGCTGACGCCTTTTCTTCCTATTGTGTGTGGCAGGCAAACGGCCTGCAGTTTAGTAGCCGCTCAGTATATACATGCTTCCAGGAGATATAGTGTACACCCGACGGTATGATTTACTTTGTCTTAGTTTTTGTTCAGATAATGATGTAAATGCTATCTCTTTTGTCACATTTTGGGATATATGTTGTACATGGAATATGCTTGTACATGTTGTAAATAGATATGAATATTAATGAAAGGAAATTTTGGTGATGTCTGTCTCTTTTACTTGTGGTCATGTGTTGTGAATGAATGTCATAGTCGCGAAAAAATTTTCCCTGTATTTTTACAACTTGTGCGATATAATTGTGAATGAAATATTGCGAATTGCGCGTAAACGGGTACCCGGATCCTGAGGGGTTCACAATAAAATAGGTGTGGGGTTTGTTATATATCCCCACAGACAGACCGGTGTCCCACTAATAGTAGATGTGGGACTAAACATGTTGATATGGTAATTGGACCCTGGAGGGAACCAATTATCCATCTATACATGTGATGCATACTCTAACAGGTGACTTGGGCGGAACAAAATATCGATGGCATGCCCAATATTTTCGCCCATTACAAGCAAAGTCATGAAATGTAAAAAAGTTTTGTTAAATTTCAATGTTGCAGTTTCGATTTCACTAACTTGGGGAAAAGGAAATTTCGTCGAAATTTCACTGAACATGCTAGATCAATAACACTAATCACATTTATATATTTTTTTATAATTAGCATTTGAGCTCTTCACTAATGATAAGTGCTTCAAGTATTTGTTCGAAGCTCGACATGAGGCAAAGGTACTAGTTGAGCTCATGAAGGATTACGAGTATACCATCGTGTATTGTTCTAGGCAATGTTGAAGTAGGCATTCAATATTCAATCATAGGGGTCACTAAATAAAGAATAACCAGTATTTATATGACTATTTGGAAATTTTTGATTATATATTTTTTTATTTTCAGACCATTTTTTTAATTATTTTAAATATAAAAATTACAAAAAAGGCATGTATTCTTATACATTATATACATGGACATCAGTTAACGATATAAAATACCAATTAAATTTTGGCAAATTCAAGATGCACAAGTTGATGGATTTAATTCCAAAAAGAAGAGGCAAAATGCATTATAACTTCTATTTAATCATGATAGTTAGTCTTTTTTAAAAAAGAAGGAGGCCACAGGGAAACTAATATGAAGATTTGACTTTTTTGGTGATATAAGGATAAATCAAAATCCTTGAAAATATTTTAAAAAATTCACCAGTCAACTAATTGTCGATCAGTCAAAATTAAATACTTGGAAAACTATTTGATTAGATCGAGTACTCATTATTCAACCAGTTACCTCCCTCAAACTTATGGTTAGACCCGACTATTCAATCCAATTAGCTGACTATAGCAATAGTGGTCCTAGAAAGGTGAATGTGTTACTTGATGCTTAAGACTGCATAGTGGATTCATTGTCGTCTCAAAGCATAAGACCTTTTAACAACCTCTAGTGACTAGCATCCAAGGTCCTAAATGTCGGTTTCGGTCACCATTTCGGTATCGACCAAAACAGAATTTCGATGGAATTTCGACCAGAATTTCGGTCATTTCGGTCATTTTTTGTACTAGGACTCCCATATTTTGGTCATTTCGGTCGAATTTCGATTTCGACTAGATATCGATATTCGACATAAATTCGACCGAATTTCACTGAAATTTGAGGCCATGCTAGCATCCCTCATTGCACCAAAAAGTCAATCAAAGTTCCCTCTCCATCTCAAACCAAATCTTATGATCGTGGCATCAGAGGTCAACATGCATTTTGGGGATGCATATATTCAAGGACAAGGGCCTTGCCAGGACCTTGGTCCGCTTTACCTACCAAGACAACATGATGAGCAATGGGAATTCATTGTCTTCAGATAAATTGGGAAATAAAAAAAAGATTTTAAACAAGGAGCATAGCTCACAATTGGAGATACATCCTAAGGCACTAAGATGTATAAAAACTTGAAGGAAACTTTTAAATGAAAGTAAATAAGTATGGATGCAACCATGTTTGTGGTCAGGTGATTTACAACTACCTGATTAAGACCAAGCATAAGCCACTATATGGACCTTTCAAAAACCTCTTCCAATAGTATAGAATAAGCATGATGGTATCTCCATGGGCCTTCCCGAAGCTCTGAAGCTAGTGTCGGCTATGAGGCGATCTATGTAGTAGCAAAACCAGCTGGCAACTTTTTTTATCAAAGAAGTTGTCAAGCTTCATGGGACTCCAAACTAGATCGTGCCAGACAGACAATGACTCGAGATTCACCTCTCGTTACTAGAGGGAGATTCATGGACCCACTTAGAGTGCAGTTCTTCCTAAGCTTATCTTACCATCCTCAAACTAAAGAATAGTATGAACGGACAATACAACCTTAAAAAACCTTCTTCAAGCATGCTTGACACGGTAAGGAGACCCTGAAAGGACCATCTGGCACTATCATTCACGTACAAAAACAACTAGCACGTCAGCATATGCACGACCTCTGATGAGAGGTATAGTAGGCTGTGTACGACAATGCTGAACTAGTAGGAGGTAGAATAAACGAGATACACAAAATAATAATTTCTCGAAGAAACTACAGGATAATTAGGACAAAACGAGGGAAGTTACTTGCCACTTAGAGTTAGTGGAAGAGATAAAATGATAGACTGCCTATCACAGAAGTTGAGGACTACATTTTTTAAGGGCTTACTTTTGGTTAAGGGCCTCGAGGACGAGAGTGTGTATCAAAGAAAGAACCCGAAAAACAATCTTAGCATATCAAGCTATAGCAACAATTCATCTGGCCATGCACGCGTCACACCGTTGCGAGGATCCATGCCCTCACGTGCTAGGATATCCCTACAATCGATGTTGACATGCTAACAAGGAGGACCACACTTCCAGGGGAGCATTGCATACCTGCATGTATTCTGTGATCTTGCGTCATGTGCATGTGCCTAGTGTATGAGTGGCTAAGTCATTATGCGAACCTTGTGCATTTGTAAGCCTGGCAACCCCGCGCCTTTGGTGCTTCTAGCGACGATGTTAGGAGTAGTATGCTACAAGCGGCGATGTAGAAGTGTGGTGGTGGCGTTGACTAGTTGGGTGGATGGCATCGATTTGTAGGGAAACAATAGGGCTGCTGTGGAGGGTTAGTGGTGGAACGGGAATACATGGCTTTTTTAGATGGGGATGGTTGTTCAGCCAACATATTAGAAAGAAGTGTCTTTATTAGAAGAGGCACGTTCCTCATGTATAGGGAGCGGGGTGGGAAAATAGTACAAGGATCCAAAAGCATACAAGAAATAACATAAAGGTACATGAATAAGGAGAACCACAGCTCGGTGGTATCTCGACATGATCTATTGGAGTTTTCCACTAGAAGGAGGATAATGAACCATACATTTTTATGATAAAGATGTTGGCCCATGCCAGGAAGTAGAACTTAAAATACATACCCACTTGCTCGTCAGTGAACTGGCAGATATATAAAAAAATGTGGCTTTTGCCTCTCCAGCAATTGCTTTTCCAATCATTGTTTTTCCTGTTCCCTGTAAAATATTTCGATTTTATTAAAATATAAACAGGAACATTTACAATATATTCTTCTGTCTGGAAAACATATACTTACCGGAGGCCCAAATAATAGTAGGCCCCTTCCAGGGGAGCGGCAACCACGGAATATATCAGGACGTAAAAGAGGCCATATAACCATTTCTGTCACACATTTTTTTGCGTGCTCCAAGCCAGCTACATTATTTCAAGGATTCGACGAGATCAAAACAAAACGATGGAAAATGAAAAAAATGTTTAAAATGAAATGTCTTCCAATGAAGAAGCTGAGCAAGGGGGGATATGGGGGATTTCTAACTATTTTCTGAAGGTAGCATTTTCTAAATGCAACTGTGGGTTTTCTACATCAATTGTTGAGATATTTGTTATTATTATTGTTGTTGTTTTGCTTATTTTCTATTTCTTTTGTCCTTTTATAATAATTTGCCCAATATGTTCCTCTCCTATATAAGAGAATCCTAGGGCCTCTCATTAATCAAGTTATTCATTTCCCTCAACATGGTATCAGAGCGACGGTCCTATACGAGTTCCCATGTCTCACCCTAACCCTACCCTGCCGCCAATGGATAAAACTGAGGCAAATGCTTCTTGGAAGCAAGATGACGCGTATACACGTGTTTGGTTGTGTGATACCCTCACCACAGATATAGCCAATGATATTCTGAACCAGCCCACCGCCAAGGCGACGTGGGACACTTTGGCTTATATCTATACTCAAGCGAAGAATGAGGCCAAGATTCTTCAGCTACAGTTAGATATCTACAATGCCAAGCAGAATGGTCGTCCTTTGCACGTGTACTACTCTTCACTCTGTGGTATGTTTGAGAAGCTTCATAGCTATCATAGCTATATGCCTATTACGACATCTCTAGAGCAGCAGAAGTCCTATAGAAACTCCATAATGGTTGGAGTTTTCATGGCATGCCTTGATAAAGAGTATGATGCAGTGCGCGCGCAGCATTTCACTGGGGCTACCATACCTTCAATGGGGGAGGCCTATAATCGTCTTAGCCGGATTATCATGGCTTCTACGGCCACTCATCCGTCCTCTTCTGCTATGACCACTTCTCATGTACGAGAAGGGTCGGACCAGTCTAGAGGACGCATCCCTTGTGGCAGAGGTTGTGGGGATCTGCGTGGTCCTTGCACCTTCTGTCGTCGACCGGGACATGCAAATGATACATGCTACCTGAATCATGGATATCATGTTTTGGGTCGTGTAGAAGAACAGATTGAGTCTTCAGAGATTCCAGCTTCTCATGTCGATCCTCTCCTGGTTGATATTGTTTCTCGTATTCGAGGGATCATGACTCCTACTACAGGCACAACCACTACATATACTGCAGCCGCAGCAGAGCCTCTTCAAGCTCCTAAGGTATCGCCTATACTTTTACAAGGTAGTACTAATACAAACATGACAGAGTGGATTGTGGACTCTGGTGCTTCACACCACCTGTGTGGAGACAGAGCGCAGATGAGGTCCTACAGGATTATACACCCTGACAGATGAGTTGTCATTGCTAATGCTGATCACTGACCCGTTACAGGACAGGGGGAGGTGCATTTGGCGTCGTCCATGTGTGTTCAGAATGTTTTATATACTCCTGACTTCCAGATGAATTTACTTTCCATTAGTCAGATTACTAAGGATCTGCATTGCCGTATCATTTTGACCCCTCGTCTCGTGTTTCAAGACATACTCACAGGCAGGGTGATTGGATGTGGTCAAGAGCAGCAGGGGCAATACAGACCTGACTCTCCATATCTGTGACATCTTCGTTTTGGCCACCTTCCTCTACATAAGATGTGTCATGTTCTCCCTTAGATTTCTGCGAGATCCTCTTTTCAGTGTGAGGCATGCCAGCTTGGGAAGCATCATCGTTCCTCTTTTCCATCCCATCAGAGTCAGAGCAGTTCTCAATTGTTTGAGCTCCTACATTTAGACATTCGGGGTCCGACTCGTATTCCTGATCATCAGGGACACCGTTTTTATCTTGTTGTTGTCGATGATTTTTCTAGACTGTCTTGGGTCTCCTCTTTTCAGTGTGAGGCATGCCAGCTTGGGAAGCATCATCGTTCCTCTTTTCCATCCCATCAGAGTCAGAGCAGTTCTCAATTGTTTGAGCTCCTACATTTAGACATTCGGGGTCCGACTCGTATTCCTGATCATCAGGGACACCGTTTTTATCTTGTTGTTGTCGATGATTTTTCTAGACTGTCTTGGGTCTTTTTATCGAAGAATAAGTCTAAGGTTGGAATCGTGATCAAGTATTTTACTAATGAGATAATGGATATTTTTTCTGCCAAAGTCAAAGACCTTCGTCCTGACAATGCCAAAGTCAGACCTGCCTCACCTTCAATGAGGCGGTGGCAGAGGCTGTTGGGGTTGTCGTTTCGAGGGGCTTCAAAAGTGGTTCCAAATGAAGATGCTATCTTGGAATGTGAGGGGTTTGGGGGACGTGGATAAGAGGAAATTGTTGGGTAACAGGTTCAAAGAATGGGGATGTGATGTGGTGCTTCTGCAGGAAACCAAGCTTGCTCTATTGGATGAGGATGTTTGGCGCACTTTTGGTGCGGGAAATCTTAATGAATTTTGTGCCTTGCCTGCCGTTGGCCTTGCAGGTGGCTTGTTAATTGCTTGGAAGTCGTCGATCTTCTCTTTCATTTCGGCCGTGAAGGGTTGCCATTCTATTACAGTGTCTTTATCTAGGAAGGAGGATTCCTCTCCTGTGTTATTCTCCTGTGCGTACGGCCCGTGTTGTCATATTAAGAGAAGGGAACTCTGGGACGAGCTTCGACGAATCGGCCAATCCTATTCGGATTCTCCTTGGCTGACAGGGGGAGATTTTAATGTTACACTGCGTGCTTCTGACAGACCCCGGTCTAGGGAGGGTGCGGATCCGGGTTCGGCTAACTTTGCGGATTTCATTACCTCCCTGGCTATGGAGGATTTATGTGTCTCTGACGTTCATTTCACTTGGAGGAGCTCTTCATCTAGATCTTGCATTGACAGGTTCATCGCTTCCGAAGCCTTTATGACGATGTTTCCCCTTGCTAATGTTCTCTCTCGCCCGCGTTCTTTCTCGGACCACACTCCTATTGTTTGGACCTCGGAGGTGTCGTCTCCGTCTTCGGGCTTTTTTGGATACGAGAGATGTTGGTTGCTCGAGGATAACTTCCGGGATTTCGTGGCTGAGGCTTGGAAAGGGGATTGCGTTGGTCACTCGGTTGTGGGGAGATTTGCTCAGAAATTGGTGCGGCTGCGGAGAAGTTTGGCCTCTTTTAAGAAAGTTTCGCGAGAGGCGCGGGCGTCTATCAGGAAGGATGCGGAGGTGATCGTGGCTTCTCTGGATGCCTTGGAGGGGGAGAGGGATCTATGCCCGGAGGAATTATCCTCCAGGTCGACTGCCTTGGCTACGGTGGAGAGGGAGGACCGGAAGAGGGTGGCGGAATGGCGTCAGAGGGCAAGGATCAAGTGGATTAGAGAAGGGGATGCTAATTCCTCCTATTTCCATAAGGTGGCCAGTAGCAGGAGGCGCTCAAACTATATCCATTCCATTTCCTTCGGCGGCAGGGAGGTCATGGGTGAGGGAGCTCTGGGGAGGGAGGTTGCCGCGTACTTCAGAGAGTCTTCATCTTTTCGCGCTCCTAATCGTTGGTTCTGGTCGGGGGAGAGCACTCCTCAGCTCTCGCCCGGGCTCGGTGCCGAGTTGGTTAAGGAGGTCTCCTTGGAGGAGGTCAAGAATGCGGTATGGGATCTCAACGGTGATGCCTCGTCGGGTCCGGACGGTTTCCCTATTACGTTCTACAAGGATTTCTGGGAGTTGGTGGGAAAGGAGGTTTGGGAGGTTCTGTTGGAATTTTGCAAAGGTAATACGGGATTCGACCAAGTGAATAGGGTTATCATCGTCCTACTGCCTAAGATCTCCTCCCCTCGCAGTATTGAAGACTTTCGCCCGATTTCGATCTCCAATGGGCTGTACCTGATCGTGGCAAAGGTTTTTGCCCGTAGGCTCGCCCCGTTACTTGATGATTTAATCTCGCCCTCGCAGGCGGCTTTCATCCGTGGTCGTCAAATTTCAGATGTTACGGCTCTGACTTCCGAGATGGTGGAGAGCTGGCTGAGGAGAGGGAAGCGCGGGGTACTGTGGAAAGTGGATTTTGCAAAAGCTTACGACTCGCTGGATTGGAACTTCCTCTGGATGGTCTTAAGGGCTCGTGGGTTCCCTGCTCTTTGGATCTCGTGGATGCGCAGGTGCATCTCTACGGTCTCATTCTCTATTATGATTAACGGTTGCGTCGTTGGGGATCGTTTTTAGCCTAGAAGGGGTGTGCGGCAGGGCTTCCCCTTGGCCCCACTGCTCTTCGTCATTGCGGTCGATGTGCTTCCCTGGATGGCGGCTCGTGTGGTGGATCGTGGCCTTTCCATGGGATTCTCTTGCGGCAACCAGGTCGTCCCTACCCTGCAGTACGCAGACGACACTATGGTGTTCATCGACGGTGGCCTGGACGAGGTCAGGGGGATGGCGGCGACCTTGGAAATCTTTAGCGAGCTTTCAGGCCTACTCATTAATCAGAGCAAGTCCAAGGTTGTTCCTTTCGCGTGGGATGCGGTGTCTTCGGAAGCTTGTGGTTTGATTCTGGGTTCTCCCCCGTCTTCTCTTCCGATCGACTATTTGGGGTTGCCCCTGGGGGCGGGGAGATCTAGGCTTCGTGATTGGCTCAAAGTTATTGAGAAGGCGGAAAGAAGGCTTTCCGGTTGGAGCGCATCCATGCTCTCGCGGGGAGGCCGCCTCATTCTCATTAAGTTCGTTCTTGCTTCTATCCCTATTTACTATCTATCAAATTGGATTATGCCGGTAGGGGTTCGGAAACGTCTTGAGGGTTTGATGCGGAGCTTCCTTTGGGGTAGAAGGGGTCCCTCTTCGCGCGGTCCACATCTCGTGGAGTGGGCGGAGGTGACTAAGAGAAAATGTGATGGCGGTCTTGGCATTCGGAGACTTGATTGGGTCAATGACGCACTCCTTCTCGAATGGATCAATAGGCTTTGGGGGAGTTCCAACAGTTTCTGCTCCTCCCTTCTGCGCGATTTGTTGTCTATTGGGGCTGAGATGTTGAGGGACTCGGTTGATCGCCGTTCTCGAACCCCCTTCCGGCGTGGGATTTTATCGGTTAGTCGGCGCTATTCTCATCTCTTCATTCATGTTCTCGGGGATGGTAACTCCTTCAAATTCTGGCTGGATAATTGGGCGGGTGTTGCCCCTCTTGGAGCTACCTTCCCGCGCCTTTGTGCCTTGGCGCGTGATGCTCGTGCTACTGTGGCCTCCTCTTGGTCGGGGGATGGGTGGTTCCCATCGTTTGTGAGCAACTTCTCTGATCAACATTTCGATGAGCTTCTAGCTCTCCTGGAGCTGCTTAAGGATTCTCCCAGGCCTTCGAGTGGTCGGGATCACTGGGTTTGGCGTGATGGTATCTTTTCCACGAGGCGGGCATTCAGGACTATCTCCGTGCAACAGATATCGCATCAGGATCTCATTTGCAGGGATCTCGGCCTCCTGTGGCGTCTGAAGGTTCCGGAGAGGGTTGCGCTTTTTCTTTGGCTATTCCGCCATGGGAGGATCCTAACTCGTGATAGGTGCACCAGGCTTTTCGTTGATTCGGCTTCGACGGACTGTGTTCTCTGTGGCGGCGGTGTGGAATCTTTAGAATACCTTTTCTTCTTGTGCCCCGCCACGTCTGCCATCTGGGTGGAGGCCCGCATATATTGGATCAACACCTCCAGTTCTGTTTGCTTCTGGGACTCTCTGAGGACAAACAAAGATAGGGCGCGCGGCGATTTCGTTGGTATTTTTGCGTGCATTTGGGCGATTTGACTGGGGCGTAACTCTACGATCTTTAGGGGGCAAAGGTTTTACAAGGAGAATGTTCTGGCACATGCAGCTATGCTTTCTCGTGACTGGTCGGTGTTGTAGCTCGTTTCTTTTGCTTTTGTAGGGATCTCCTCGATCCCCTTCTTCTTCTCAACCTTCCTTCTGTCCCGTTGTACCTCGCTCTCTTTTGCTCTTCGCTTTTTTAATAAATTTTTTGGGGCGAGCACCGTGCCGTGCCTCCACCGAAATGATGGATTTCAAAAAAAATGCTTTAGAGTAATATACTATACAGCTTTCTGAGTTCCTTAGATCTCTGGGCATTGTTTATTAGACCTCGTATGCATATACTTCCCAACAGAACGGTGTTGCTGAGCGCAAACGCCGTCACTTACTTGATGTGACAAGAACATTGCTGATACAGAGTCGTGCTCCTCATGCTTACTGGAGAGATGTCCTCACTGCATGCTATCTGGTTTACCGCATGCCCTCGTCAGTGTTGGGAGGGAATATTCCTTTCTCGATTGTGTTTCCCGAGACGGATCTTTTCTCCCTTACTCCTCGTGTGTTTGGTTCAGTTGCATTTGTTCATGATGTCTCCTAGTTGTGATATGTTATCTCCTAGAGTTGTCAAGTGTGTTTTGGTTGGCTACTCTCATACCCAAAAAGGGTACCCTGCTTTGATCCGCTCAGGCGAAAGTACTTTGTCAGTGTTGATGTCAATTTCTTTGAGTCTGTCATGTATTTTTCTCCTACAGGTGATAGACTTGCTTCGTCGGACTCTGATACTGAGATCTACATGCCTCCTCCTACTATCATACCACCACATTCACCACCACCACCTCCTCCTCCTCCTCTACCACCACTACCACCTAAACCTGCTCTTGTGGCTCCTCCTTCTACTATGACATGGATTTTGCCTAGTGTTTTTACTCGCAGGTCTCGCTCAATCCCCCCTGTTCACAGGCCTTGCCCGTCACCCAGCACGCCTCAGGTATGTAATGAGCACATTTTTCTACTGACTGATGGCACTACTGAGTTGTTTGTGCAGCACGATTCCATACAGGATGAGCAGGTGCCCTCTCAGGAAGGGAACTCACAGGTTAAGGACTTGGCAGATGATCTTGATGTGCTGATTGTTCTTTGTAAGCCGCAACGTACATGTGCTACTTATCATCTTGCAACTCAGGTTTCCTTGAGCAGGCTGTCAGAGGATTTCAGGAGATTTACCATGGCACTATCAGTAGTGGAGACACCACAGTCATACCAGGAGGCTCTTCAGGACAGTCAATTGAGGTTAGCTATGTAGGAGGAAATGGGTGCGCTACAGTGACGTCGTACGTGGAGTCTTGTTTCTGTTCCAGTTGGCGCATCCAATGTGGGATGCAAATGAGTCTTCACTATGAAACACCATGCAGATGGCAGTGTGGATCGCTATAAGGCGAGACTTGTGGCACATGGGTTCACCCATGCATATGGGGTGGACTATAAGGATACTTTCTCTCCAGCTGCCAGACATTCTACTTTATGAATTCTTCTCTTTGTTGTTATGACACGAGATTGACCCCTTTACCATCTTGCGCCTTCCTTTATGGATTTATAGGAAGAGGTCTACAAGCAGCAACCACCTAGGTTTGCTGCTGAGGGGGAGTGTCAGAAGGTTTGCAGGCTACATAAAGTTTTCTATGGCCTTAAGAAAAGTCCAAGAGCATGGTTCCAGAAGCTTTCAGACCTGATAGAGCAACAAGGGTTTACGCGATCGACTGTTGATCACTCCTTGTTTGTGCAGAGGACCCAGAGAGGTACTATTATCATTCTTGTTTATGTTGATGACATTATTGTTACAGGGAATGACGATCAGGACATTCAAGGTACCAAGGACTTCCTACATCAGCAATTTGTGACTAAAGACCTTGGACATTTACTTTACCTCTTTGGACTGGAGTTTGCTAGGAACCAACTAGGTCTTGTGATGACCTAGAGGAAGTACATTACAGACCACCTTTTAGAGACAGACGTTGTTGTAAAAGTCCTCCGACTAGCCCGACTAGTAGGTCTGACTAGTCTAGTCGGTAGGGTGGTCGATCGAGTATTAGCTATTTCCAATTAGGCTGACTAGACGATCAATTTTTACTTTTACTTGAATATACCATATTTTTTTTACTTTTTTTAAAAGAAAGCCTATTCTAATATGCTTAATGCTTTATTTAAATTCGATTTCTTCTTTTCTTTCATTATGATAATATAAAAATTATACAAATCCTTAAATATATAATAATATATGTATAAAAAAGATTTATATATTCAAATAATTAAAAAAATCAAAGTCGATTAAACCTGACTAAATCCGATTAGTCGTCTAACTATCGATTAATCCTTAGTCAGTGACCCAACCGATCGAGTACCGACTATTATTTTGCAACCTTGGAGACGTACATGGCAGATTGCAAGAGGTATCGGGAGCTTGTTGGCAAGCTACTATATGTGACTATTACCGGACACGACATAATCTTTGTTGGGAGCAAAGTGAGTCAGTTTATGGAGCAACCCAGACAGGTACATATGGATGCAATCCATATAATTCTGATATATCTGAAGACTTCACCTGGTACGTGACTTCTTTTCAATAGATTACAGAGTCACATCTCTTTTAGTTACTGCATGTGCAGATGCAGATTATGTTGGGTGTCCAAAGGATAGGAAGTCTACATCAGGCTTTGCTACGTTCATTGGGAATTCTCTGATTTTGTAGAAAAGCAAGAAGCAGACTGTGGTTGCCAGATCAAGTGTTGAGTTAGATTACAGGGTCATGGCGGAGGTAGCACCCAGATGACGTGGGTTAGATCTGTTCTTATTGACCTGACTATAGAGGTGCCTCCAATGTGACAATCAAGTTGCTCTCTTTATTGTCAACAACCCAACCTTTCATGAGAGGATGAAGCACATAGAGGTGGACTGCCACTACCCTCGTGACATGATACAGAAGGGTCTTATCTCAGTACGCTGGTCAGCTCTGGTGACTAGACTGCAGATATTCTTACTAAGGCTCTAGCCAGAGGGCCTTATCAGAGATGTTGTTCCAAGCTGAGTCTGATTAATATCTAAGCTCCAGCTTGAGGGGGAGTGTTGAGATATTTATTGTTATTATTATTGTTTTGCTTATTTTTTATTTCTTTTGTCCTCTTCTTGTAATTTTCCAACTACCCATTTCCTAGGTTTCATAACCTTTGAAGCATCGCCTACTTCCTTCCTTTGCATCTGTCTATAACTTGCACAATTCAGGTAACGTTCACTACCAGCAAAATCTTCCAAAGTAATCGCGTTATTCCCTTCTCCGGCGAAAAGCTTATGAAATACCGCTTCCATCTAGTTTATATATCCTTCTGAGTAACAAAAACATGCCCTTTTGCATCCTTGATGCACTTGAGAAAGATCTTTGATCTTTCTTTTTCTTGCTTTGCTCAATCTGAATATATCTTTGCCCTTCTTTGAGTCAAGCTTTTTGTACAAAACTTCATAAGCTTCGACTTAGCTTTACTTACAGCCTTCTTTACTTCCTTCTTCGTTAATTCGTAGCCGGTGAAACTTTCCTTTGTTTAACCTTACACATAGCTTTAAAGCAAGCTCTTTTAATTTTAAGAAAACCTCCTCATGCATTAAACAGCTTCACCAACATGGGTCTCTGCTCATCAGAAAGCCTTGGCACGTCTCTACCAATCCAACTTGCTCAGTATGGGAACCTCTCCTACTCATCTGACGAAAGTGCTCTGGCACCGCAAAACCAATGGCCTAATCACCCTCCACTAAATCACCATTTAATTCAATAGACTGCAAAAGGTTGTGTCTTCTCATCCCATTGGTGACCATGTAGAAATAGTGTGCATTGGAAACCCCATCTTTAAGCCACTTCTGCCAAGATTGTTGACGCCACTCGATCTTCTGCTTTCTATCCTCCTCCAACAAGACTTGTTGATGGTCCCTCTTGGCTAATCTCTCCGCCTCAGTAAGATCTCTAATATCTTCAGCCAGACCAAGCTGAACCACCTCCGCGTGGGCAAACTCACTCCTCTCCCTTCAATGGGAGCGCAAAATACACATAAACTTCACTAGCATCTTGAGAAGCACCGCTACCTTCGCCACAAGCACATTGGAAGTTGAACCAACAACAACAAAGCCTTTTCCTAGGGTCGGCTACATGGATTCTTTGTCACCATTCAAATCTATCTTGGGTCATTCTCAGGCATAGATCCAAAAAAACTAAGATCCCTTCATACAGTCTCATTCCAACACTTCTTGGGACTTCCTCGCCCTCTCTTAGCCATCTTAACGTCCCAAATACTCGCATCTCCTAACCGGTGCATAAGTTAACCTCCTTTGCAAATGAGCACACTACCTTAAGCAGTTTTCTCGCATCTTACTCGATCGAAGCTACACCAACTTTCCTTCTGATTACATCATTCCGAATCCTATTTACGTGTGTGTGTGTGTGTGTCAAGTAAAATTAAACTAGAGACAACATAATTAAACCAGCATTGATCACCTACTCTCTGAACCCCTCCTCCAGTAGCCACCAGTGCTCGAAACACAACATGCTACCGGGATGATTCCCCTCACCAGAATCAAAATAAATCGATATGTGCTCTGAGTGTGCTCGTGATAAGAAAGGAACAATAGCCAGTAGAAAGTCTTCTATCAACTCCACCCAACCAAGGAAGGAGTCCAAACGTGAACGCGACAGCTAGCTCCTCCAAGTGAAATGCTAATTCATGGCATCCAGATCTCTAGAAACATGCCACCCAAGAAGTCAGCAAAGAGGGGGGAGCCATGATCCATTCCCCCAACCTCCCATCAAGACGATTCATAGTAAAAAGTGCAACGTTGAAGTCACCACCAATCAACCATCATAGGTCTGGGAACCGAGTGCGAATCGCACGCATCTCCTCCCGCAAATCAACAACAATATGAGCTCTATGAGGACCATAAACAGCAGAAAACATGAACCTGACTCCATCTGAACTGTAGAGGGTAGTCAAGGTAGAACTCTCATGAACTCTCATGTTTCATCTCATATCAACTATTGGTGGGACTTTGGTGTGCTGGTAGGGCTATATATAGATCACAAATCCATTATAATATTTGAGAGATTCCAATAGAGTTCATGGACCATTGAGGCTTTCTCATGTGGTTTCATCCTCCTCCTTAGGGAGCGGAGTTCCACGTACATCCATGTTTCTTTCTTTATTTTTATTATGTATTTTGATTTATTTACTTTCACATGGTATTAAAGCGAGTCGATTCCAGGTTTGTCATCCCGAGATTTGGTTTTTATTCTGAATATTTTTGTTCAATGTTTTCAGAAATCAAGAGCTCTTAATAGTTCTTCAAAGATTGTGTAAAATCTGAGCATGGTATTAGTCGTGGTATGATGACTGTCAACATTCTTTTTAACACCATGATCTCATCGAAAGCCCTAGAGACACCGATGTCTTTTCATCGCAAAGACGGTAGAAAAAACACCATCAGTGGCATGCACCTTGGTGATGGCAAAGGTGATGGCTTGACTTGCAGCTACATGGAGATGTTGTTGCATGTTGCATCTCGATGGGGTGCGAGGTCGAAAACTTTCAAGATGGAGATAGACGCATGGTTGTAAGCCCACAATCATTTACATGAACCGCAAGAGTGATCTAGGGCCTGCAAATGGGTCTAGAGATCTGATCTCACGGCAAACAACCCAAAATCAGACCATTTTGGAGGTCTCAAGGAGAGCAACGCAAGAAGGAAGATCAATAGTGCCTTAGAGAAGTCTACTTTGATAGAACAAGGACTTTTAGAGCCTAGGAAGTGCCATTAGGCCCAAAGCTGCCACTGGACGACGAGATCTGCAGCTAGTGGCCGCTCACCAAGGTGCATGGTGGTGCCAGGGTTGCTTCGATCACTGGTGTGCCACAAGAGGAACTTGGCAACATAGGTAGTGGCTGGGAAATCCCTAGGATGGCACCAACGAGAGGAGGTTGCCCCGTGCACTAGGCCTAGGGTCACTGGGGGTTGTCACGCGACAGCAAGAGGGATGGCAGGGGGTTTAGGGTGTATAGGCTCAAGATCAGGTCTAGGATCATCGTTTTGATACCATGTCGAGAAAAAATATGATTGGAATATAAATGGGGGAGCATAGGGCTCCTTTATATAGAGGGGAAAAATACTAGAATGCAAATTGCATAATAGAGATGAAAAAAACAAAAAATGAATAATAAGTAAGGAAATGACAAAGACAACTCCCAACAAAATGTGATTAAGCATCTCAAGACTCTTTATGAGTATTGATCTTTGTAATTCCGATCTTAACTTTGAATACATAAGTTTAGGTGATCACCATTTTGGATTTCCTTCTTTTTTGCAAAAAAAATCTCATTTAGTTTTAATTTGAGATTTCAAAATTTTGTTTTTAGCTTCATAATGAAAATTGCTATTGGAGGTTGTCGGAGTATTCGTTGTATGCGCCATATGAGTTGTAGAGGGTAAATGGATCCTGGAGAAGATCCATTTACCCCACCTAGTTGATTAGTCCTACATTGTCCAATGGTGGGACTTGGAGGCTCTGGAGAGGCTATATAAGGAGCCCCAGACCTCCTGTATCCATTGATAAAGTGCAATGCATAACATGCCCCTTTGAGGGCTTCTCCCGTGGTTTCATCCCGCTCCTCGCGGAGTAGGGTTCCACGTTAAACCCCGTGTTCTTCGTGTTCTTTATCTTTTTCTATGTTCGCTTCCGCATGTTTATTTTCTAATATGGTATCAGAGCGGGTTCGATTCTCGAGGAGTTTTGTATTCTTTATTTTTAAATTCGAGATTCGATATATTGTTCATTGTTCTTGAAGATCATTATTCTGTTCAAGATTCAATTTCTGGGTTCATCAAACCCTTATCCTGCAAGCAGTGCTGATTTGATCTGAAGTTTATTCATTATTTCTGTTCTTCGTGATCTATTCTGAGCTCAAAGGAAGATGAAGTTCATCTAGGGTTTTGTTAAAACCCTATTCGACGTCAACATGAAGATGAGCCTGACGCAACAGGCGTTGTTCTACAAGAGGCGGCGTTCAAGATCGCTCACGTGTGCTACAGGCCAAGATATCCCTTCCAGGCGGAGCAAGTGCTCCAACGGGCGGTGGCATCAGGCCACAGATGATCCTGCATCCCCCAGCAGGCTGCGATGGCGGCCCTCTTCTCCCTGCACCATCCTCCCTCGCGCAGGTGGACCTTCAAGAGTTTCTTCCTTCGCGAGCACCCCCAAGCTGCTCCACGGGCGGCATCGCGCGCACAGGCGTGCACAACCTGGCTCCCTCGAGCACGTATATCTTCCTCTCTGCCTCCCTTGTGTGCGTCATCTATAGCAGCGCCCTTCCTGCATCTCTATGACGAGTCCTTCCATGCTCCAAGTTCGTCGCACATCTTCGGTGCGCCATCCGCGGCACTCCAGGCCTGTGATTCCAGGCGCAGATCCAGCGGCTCCCCTCACGGGAAACCCTAGATCTCGAAGGAGAACAACCCTCGGCAACGGCAAAAGCATCACCTCCAAGTTGCGGCGATGATGTGCGAAGCCCAAGTAGCGCCCCGATTTCTTTCGCTGTGGCGGCACACAATCCAAAGCAACAGGGTGGCGGTATTTGAAGCGTTTCCCAAGTGGGAACCCTAAGGTGGTCGATTATTTAAAAAAAATCTGTTACTATTGAAAGTGGGGATTCCAAGTGGGACCCTGTATCAGTACACGATAGCAC
The DNA here is from genome assembly GCA_037367405.1 of Ottelia alismoides. Taxonomy (NCBI): domain Eukaryota; kingdom Viridiplantae; phylum Streptophyta; class Magnoliopsida; order Alismatales; family Hydrocharitaceae; genus Ottelia; species Ottelia alismoides. The sequence continues at coordinate 741,457 of JAZKJV010001695.1, read as the reverse complement.
GGAAAGAGTTCTGGTTGGAATAGAGAGTTTATTTCATGCCCAAATGGGCTGTTTTTTTTGGCCCGCTAAATCGAAATTCAAGTTTCAAAAAAAGGGGGAGATCGGAAAAGCGTGTACAAAAGGGAAAAAAACTGTACGTATTTTCCAGAAAAAAATGCAAAAAAAAAAAAAAAAAAGAAAATCCGAGAAAAAATGAACGGCTTAGTTGAAAAAAAAGATTTCAAAAAAGGAAAAATTAAGAAGCCAAAAAAAATATATCGGCATTTAAGATTATTATTTTCTCCCCATATTCATGTCTTCTCCCAACTTTGTCGATGTTGATTTTCCAACAAGTATGTGAGAAAAGGGGAGTATGTGTAGAGTCACAGGTCTTCTTCCGATATCAAAAATATTCTCCAGACCAGCTAGTTTCCAGACTCCCCAGATTCTTCATGCGCAAGATTCAGACTCGACGTTCAGATTCCGAGTCCACAGGTGTGATGCGCAGTTGTTCAGACTCGACAGATTGGTCAGAGTCCAAGTTTGAGGCACTCCATAATTGAGTGACCTATTTTCGAGTTCTCCAGAGACTCATTTTCAGACACGCACATGTATGCGGTCATTTTCAGATGAGCACATGTATACCATCAGTTCAGATGTCCCCATCCTTTCTTGTTTTGTAGGCTAGAGTTTTCATGTGAGCCATAGAGACTCCAGAGTAGAGGACCGTTCCTCATACCATGTTGGCAAGGGTTTTCATGTGGTATCATAGGTACACCAGAGTAATGTACCATTCTTTGAGCCAGATGGGAGAGACCCGGTTCTCCAACGAGGAGACTTTTCAGACTCCATTCTCCAGCGACCGTGGACTCCGACGAGGATTGCACAGCCACGACCTTTTCCAATTCGGCCCTTTTGAGAGATGGAACAACTGTCCACATTGTTGTGGCGGGCCAGAGTACTCCGACGAGGAGACTCATTTTCAGTTGCAGTGACTCTGACAGGCACATTTCAGAACACATGCTCTCCGACGAGGAGATTCAGCAGACACACACTCCAGCTCGTTCGTCCTCCTCACCTGCACGGTATGAGAAGCAACGTCCTCGACAGCAGCAGTCGTGCGTGTTGGGTTGATATTGTCTGTAATGTCCTGTAGAGTGGGTTGAGTTTCTTTCTGTTTGTCCAAGCTGAGCATTGCATGCTCCACCTTGAGGAGGAATGTTGGAGTATTCGTTGTATGCACCATATGAGTTGTAGAGGGTAAATGGATCCTAGAGAAGATCCATTTACCCACCCAGTTGTTTAGTCCCACATTGTCCAGTGGTGGGATTTGAAGGCTCTGGAGAGGCTATATAAGGAGCCCCAGCCCTCCTGTATCCATTGAGAAAGTGCAATGCATAACATGCCCCTTTGAGGGCTTCTCCCGTAGTTTCATCCAGCTCCTCACGGAGTAGGGTTCCACGTTAAACCCTGCGTTCTTCGTATTCTTTATCTTTTTCCATGTTCACTTCTGCATGTTTATTTTCTAACAGAGATATATCATAAGTAAAAACTACTACAAGAGTAGTCGTTGAAAATAAAAGTATAAGCATATGTTTTCCTCAATCATAGATAACCTCTCTTCCACGAACATTGTGGACGTCCAGATCATCACATCCCGCTTGGTGTATTTAAAGGTCATGCCTTCCTGGATGTAGACCAATTCCTTGGTGGAACTTCGTAAAAATTCAATTGTGCTACCATTTGTGCTTGGTGATTCGCATCCATCCTGGGTGTGAATCAACGATCTCCCATTAAACTCTGATCACATACTTCCACCAAAAGATGTCTCGAGTGATGGAAGGTGGTTTAATAAGTTACGTAGAGGATAAGATGGGTAAATAGATAAGATCTAATACTACTTTCTTATTTAGACGCCCATTTCTTAGCATTAGGAAGCATGTTGATCGGCAAGTCTATATGTAGACCAAATATTAGTTGTAATACTCGAGAAGACTATATGAAGATGTAACCCAATCCAGCCCCTTCTCGCAGTGAGTTGAGTAGCCATTCTGATCGTTTGCGAATATTTTATATTTCAATAAAGAGCAAGCATCTTCCTCCATCCTCGCTGTGTATCCCCTTCACTGAATAGCAGTATTACCTCTAAAACAAGCCATCTCAATTTGAAAGCAAAAAAGTTCCTATTTACCGATATCATTCCAACGAACATTAGGATCTTTGTCCATTATCTCATTGCTGATGTGCTCTATTAAACGAGGTTCGATATTTCTTAGCTTCTCAGGCAACTCCCCGTCAGGTCCACACAATAACTCCAAACTGTAAAAGAAAATGTAAGAATTAGAAAATGTTAACCAACAAATGGAAAATCAGAATTACTTAAAGGTAAAAGCAACTTTGAACCAAACAAAAGGAAATGGAGCTTTCAAGATAAAACTCCAGTTTTCACAAAAAGGTAAAGTTCATTAGCAGGAACAATAAAAAAGATACAGCAGCAAATGTTATTGAATTATTAGGAACTTAATCTAACTATGGTACTCTAAGAAGGAAAGCATCATTATTGGTGATTAAGTTCCTTTTACTATCATCATTATTGTTCTACATAAGCCTGTCATATTATAAAATATCAGATCTTCCACATATCTGATTTCCAGAGGAGATACTATATAACAAGGTAAAGGGTCTGAGTTTTTCTAAGTCCAAGCAACCCCCTCGTTTACTCTGTACCGTATCCATCTTGAATTTTACTTTTCTACCTTTCCTAAGTGCTTCATTGTCTATCTACTATACGAGGAGGAAGGCGGTGTTAGAGAACATAAAGGGAGATGCAATTCCCATATCTTTGTCACTGGCAATTTGGTTTTCATTTTTATAGCAGTTTATAGGTTGTGATTTATTTTTGGACCCGCTATCTAGTTTCTCTCACCTTTCCGCTATACAAAAGGATCATGGTTTCATGATATGTCAGGAAAATTATTCTTTTCTATACTACCACAACAACAATCCTAGGTCAGCATTATGTACCCACTTACTTTTTCTTTCTCCGCCAACACTATCTACTGAGGCAGGATTCCAAGGTGTCTAATCGGCCGCTCATGATGAGATGTTGCTTATCCGAAGATTGAGATGACTTTGATTGGTTGCAAACACCGACGACTTCTCTAAGTCCATATCGGGAGGCAGATTCTTCAAATCAGTCGGTGAAGGGCCATGGGTATGTAAATTCGATCAAGTTAGGAGTGGCTTTTCTTCATTGTGATGTGGTGTCGGATTCTATTGCTAATGCAACAACATCAGTGAAAATCCTGACATGGAAAGTCGAGGACTTGGGTGTTGGAGAAGAGGCATACCATAAGGAGATATATGCAGGTATTGAATGCATATATTATTCGCTTTCAACAAACAAAGATGGGATGTGGGGAGAGCCGGATTGTGTTGGGGGAGGGGAGTACTATTTTTCCTTTTGACAAAAAAAGGTTGTCGGAAGCCCGAATAGCTGGTAGTAGGGATCAAATATAATGGCAATGATTTTAAAGAGATTAGGGGAAATTTACATTCAGTTGTGCCTTGATATATGGGTCTAGTGTATCCATCTCCACAGATCAAGCTATTATAGGACCTAGGGGTTCATTTTGCAGCTGGGAGGCCTTTACTGTTAAAGGGGATTTTAATTTCACCCACTATAATGGATTGTCCAAACTAATGAGATGTGTGGACTTCGGAAATGACAGAGTTCTCAGATGTTTTTTGCAAACTAGGTTTAGTTGATGCATCAATGTCAAACTGGCAAGTCACTTGGCGGAGCACTACTTTCACTTTGTTTTGTCAAGGCCACCATTTTCCACCTTGTTATCCTATGGCAAAGGCTTTCCATGTGACTGTTGCGAAAGCCTTACCAAGGACGTTCTCTAATATATACCTGCTTGCTTTGTTAACTCGATGTTTTCTCTCTTCCCAGAGTTCATGCTTTTCCAACAAAAAAAAGTCTAAGAAAGGTTGGTATGGTTGCTCAGCCGACATGTCATGTTTTTCCAACAAAAATGTCTAAGAAAGGTTGGTATGGTTGCTTAGCCGACATGTCATGCTTTTTCCCTAAAGTTAAGGACTAGGGAAGGAAGCCTAGTAAAGTGAGTGGTGGAGAGCCTTTTTTGGGAGGTTTATGGTTACTTGACTTTTTTATGGACCCGTGATCGTCCTTAATAGCCATTAACGACAAGAGGGGAGGAGGGGTTCGGTACATTCCACTTTTTGATAACGTAAGGGGTGTCCACCCTTGAGAAAAAAGCAATTGTGAGACAACCAAGGGTTAATCAAACCTTGAGGAGGGGATCTCTCTCCCCCTTGAATTTGATAGAGGTCCCTTCTACCAAAATCAAGGAGGTGGAAATAAGAATCTTCATCTCAGGTAGAGTCGATGCCATTGATCAATAATAAGAGTGAGAAATTTGGTGGGGATAGAACCAAGCACAAGGAATCTTAACTTACTGTCGCTAGCTCAGCTTCAACCACCCCCAAACCACCTTCTTGCTCCAACGAAGGGCCATGCCATGATGCCTCTCCAGACTCAACCAACGGGCCCATACCACCGACAACACTTCCCACCGCCAGATCGGGCAGCTCCGAATGTGTAACGGATCGAAAGCAACCCCATGTGCCTGCAACCACTCCCCGGCCCTCAGAAACTGCCCTTTGATGACCATTCCCTCCACCACAAGCGTCAGAAGACGGAGACCCACACCGCGGTGGTGACCACATCCGTCCGGCCTGAGCATCTCCTGGCATCGTAAGCACGCTCTTGCCAAATCCATCGTCTTGTGTGCTTCCATCTGCCCCGCATCGCCCAACAGGTCCGTCAGTAGCTTCTCCTCGAGAACGGCAAAAGAAGCCGGATCCCTCATATGATCTGCAAAGGAAAATGGATCGCCCTTCTGATCCACATTCTAGATTGGGCCATCACCCAGGTCCATGCTCACCGCCGCAGCAACCGATCCGGATCTAAGAAATTGACCCGCCACCACTTCGGCATAGGACAGATTACAAGCGCTAGCTCCACTTCCACATGTGCACATTAATGGCTCCACAGGACCATCGCCATTTTTCTTTCTCGAAATGGGAATATGTGCTACATAATCCGAATTGGATCCACGAGCTCCCCACCACTTTTCCATTCCTGGCATTCCATTAGCCGAGATGGGTATATGGGATAAATAAGACGAGAGAGAAGGACGGGATTCCAAATTCCCCAAAGGCACCCCGGGCCCACTGCCATCCATACATCCACCCACGAAATTCAGAGGCTCCTCAGTCCCCCCACCACCTTCTCCTGTCGCACACGGCAGCCCATTTCCATAGATAGGCATATGTGATTCAAAATTCACAAAAGATGAAGCTACCCTTTCCGGAAATTTTCTCCCCGACAAACCATCACTTCCAACCGATAGCTCCGTCGCTCCCTCCCAGGCCGACCCACCCTCTACAACCACCACTCGGAAAGCACTCCCAGCAAGCTTGACATCACAGCAAAAAGGAAACTGGCGAAGGACCTCCGTCCCCGTCGCCAAGACACCTAGAGGTCATGGAAGGACATATCGATATCGATATCGATATATCGCCGATATATCGCCGACATATCGCTATATCTATGAATCTTTCTGAAGAAAATGCCTGAAATCAGATATATCGATATATCGATTTCGATATCGGTCCCATGTCGATATGGATATATCGGCGATATATCGCTGATATATCGGGATACGGCCTTCCATGCTAGAGGTTGACCTCACCGTAAGCCATTGGAGATGATCCTCCCCACCTGCATCACTGCGGCCATCGTCGCCCGCACCGCCTCCAGGCTCCGCCAAATCAGCGACAGCCCCCTGATCCAGATGTGCCTTTCCTCCTTCTACCCCTCTAACGCCCCATCTCTTGCCAACGGCTTCTCCAATGGACCCTCCTGACCGCCCGACGGAAGTACTCCAACAGCCTCCTCGCCTCCGCATCAGTGAGGCCCCGCACGCAAACCAGTTCACCCCCCCCCCAGATGGATGACATCCCCCTCAAACCCACTGCCAAACACCGCCCCGACATCCTCCATGGCGTCCGCCAAGCAAAAGGCTTTCCACCTACAAACGCCCATCAAGAATATTTCCATTAGCAATCCCGAGCCCTTGTCGCGAACGTCCTTGCTCCTCCGCTCCTGACGAAGTCGATCTCGTGGGCAGCGGAAGCTCTGATGCCCATTCAGCTTGCACGTAAAGCACTTGACGAGATCCCTACATTATGTCGCTCGATGCCCCCAGCTATAACATCTCAAACACTTTCCCCTGAATGTTGTTGCCCCAGCTCCGATCCCACCCCGACGGCCACCAGACGAGACCCCAGGGCGTCGCTCTCTGGAACCCATCTGTTCAAAAGGAGTCTTTGCCTCCTTATAAGAATGAAGGAGACATTTAAAATTGTTCGAATTATAGTGGTATCAAGCTGATGAATCATACTATGTAGGTTGACTAAAGTGGATATGGACCTCTATTATTCAATGTGATAATAAAAATCCTTTGAAAATCAAAGGAAAGTTTTAGAAAGCAGTTGTGAGACATGATGTGCTCTATGAATCTAAATGTTGTCCTACGAACCATATACGTGCAGAGAATAACAGTAGCGGAAATAAAAATGCTAAGGCGAATGTGTGCTCGTATAAAAATAGTTCAAAAAAGTGGGTACATCGTATAAAAATAGTTCAAAAAAGCATATGCCTAAAAAATTTCCGTTGTCAAGAACATGACATCATTCAACTAGGCTTACGTCAATGTTTCTCTTTGAATAAAGCCAAAGGAAGATTACAATACAATTCGTTTATGAAAAAGAAACCATACATAACTAGCAGCATTCCAAAGAGGTGCCAATCGCAGAACAGTCGTGATTCCCCCCTCGCGCTCATCATGGCCTAGACAATGGCCACAACTATCTACACCACGCCCCCACACATATTCCTGAAAACTGTATCAATTAACTACAAGCAAACTACCCAAATCGCAACTAACAGTTGACTCTCCCTTTCATGTTTTGAAACCTAGAAAGGATTCGAAGGACCTACAGTCTCTAAAGGAACTTCAAAAAGTCTACCATCGGCCCATACCAAACCTGCCTCATCCCACCCTCTACGAGCATACAATTGAAAATCACGTGGTCGATACTTATCCCCATGTTTGTACCACTTCAATGATCTGGTGGTAGTGTCATGTGCCAACTACCCAAAAGACCAGGGTTCAAATCCCTCCTTGTGGGGAATGTGTTAGGTAGCCGACAATTAGCGTAAAAAATAGTCAGATCTTTCAACATGGATTTGAGAAAGAATCCACGCAGCCTATCCTACTTAAAGTGAGAGAACGCTTCACCAATTGTACTAAGCCTTCTCCCACTATAAGTAGGGTCGGCTACATGGATTCTTGCTCAAATCCATATTGAAAGATTCGACTATTTTTTACGTTGGCCGTCGACTACCTAACACAACACCTGCAAGAGTGGGATTTGAACCCTGATCTTTTGTGAGGTAGACACACTGTACTACCACTAGACCATTAACTGGGTACAGAATGCTTCACTGAAATTTAATTAAAATTACATTTGAATATAACAGCGGGTTCTTATTTCTAAGAGTAATACAAGAAATAAAAAATGAGAAGAACAAGAACCAATAGCATGTTTACTAAATTTCGATTTCCCACTACACAATGAATTAGAACATCATTTGATATTTTGATTTGTATGCATCAACCGTATAGAGGTTCTAACGCAAGTAGTAGTGTAAGGCGGGAAATTAAATGCTTGGGCACTAGCCCATCTCCCCCATTTCATACTTTCCCAATTTACATCATGTTAGTCACGTGGGTCCAAAGATTCACGGTGGGGGATCCATGAGTAATTTAGTGGAAACTGTTCCCCACTCAAACAGGAACATTGATGTGATAGAACTGTTGTAAGTGCAATGTAAAATTTGCTGAGATGCCAGTAAAATCTAGTTCCTCCCTTCATAAATGATAGTGGCATTAAGATTAGGACTCAACATCATGGCTGGGAACGGGTCAGATGCTACAAATATGTTTCGGGCTGACAATCTGACCGTGGTCCCTGTAAAATTCAAGTGTTGTCAAGGTAGGTCTCCATAATTACTGGACATTGAATTTGTTTAAAACAACTCTGTGATTCTTTTTAGGTCAAGGGACGGTTACTAGAGGGTAGTAACACTCCATTTCACTAATAGCTTCTAAAAATAAATGTCTGTCAGCACAAACCAAAATAACAGTGATTTTAGTGTTCAGTGGAAACCAATAATTTGCATGAAAAATTGTACACAATTTATCCCACTAGTAAAACTACAGATAAATAACAAACGGTGTTACCATAACTAACCATCTTCTGGTAGAGTCATCTAATGTGTCATCACACTTCCCTGACATTCGTGATATCACATTTGTCATGGCCCCTCCATTTGATCTGATGGGTGGAACAAAGTTGCCACGTGGACCACGCCGAGATAGACCACCAGATCTCATACCATAACTACCTACATTCCCCATCGAGGAACTATCAGGTGAAACAGTAGTATTTGGAGATCTCATTTGCCCATGCATTTGTTTCTCGTCCATTTTCTGTCGACACCAAAGCAAATAAAAAATTGGCAAAAACATCTTATTGCAAGCAAGCAGATTTCATTAAAAGTCAATGAGTAAAAGAATGATAAAGCAATTGAATGGACCTACTCTCCTTAGCCAACTGTGAACTGGGACTCCTGTCAAAGAATGCAGTTAATTCTCTTAAAGATTTACGTTTCCAGAAAGATGTCTAGAAAACTCAGAGCAAAGGCCGACAGCACATTTAAAACTTACTATGTTTATACTCAGAGCAAAGATGACTACATGTCTGCTGGGACGAGATATGCATGGAGGGAGTGCACTAGGTTGAGAATGTGCTTGGAGTCAATGTTCGATGAAGATGGCTAGTAGGCAGTAGTTGGGTTTGAGTGTAGATCATCATGCCAATTGAAATGTCGGGTAGAAGAAGTCTGAGATGATCCCAAGGAGCAGAAGTCCATTTAAAGTAGTTGATGTCAAACATCAGAAGTATCATGATCTTCTCCCTTACGAAGATCAAGGGTCTCTCTCATAAATATGGAAACCACAAATAATTGGATTCTCTCATATAGGGACCCCTCGAGCATCTCCTTTTGAGGACCACGAGCAGAATATATGGTGGACATATAATCAAACATCTTTGGGGAAATCTCAAGTAGAATGGTAAATATGTCATGCTCTCACTGCCCATTTCTCTCATACTCGTCGGAAAATGTAAAGAAAATTGACCAATTTGGGAGAACAAATCAAGAAGGGTGAAACTAACAAACAAAATTCTTCATCATACGTTTTCAATCCCTTTTTTACTACTCTTTTTTTGTGGCTACTCATCATCACCTATTTCCCTTTTTCCAGCGGACTTCATTTTTTAAATTCTCTCTTTTTTTTCCCATTCTCTATGGGCGGCTCTCAAAAAGTTTCCATTCCTTTTTTTGGACTTTGCCTATGAACAGTGATCTGGTGGGCCAGAAATAATGCATATCTTTTTTTTTGAGAAACGGTGGGATGGGCCTCCTTTCATCCAAAAAATATATTAATTATAAAAAATATATATTTACAAACGCCGGTACTCCAAGAGGGCTCCAGCGTGCCTAAGTACATTTTCAGGATAGAACCTAGATCCATCAAAAATCGCACTATTTCTGCCCAACCAGATGCACCATAACAATGCACACATTTTCAGTCTATCGCCCTCTGAGACACTCCACCTCCTGCACGAGTCCCAAAAGCAGGTCTTGCTAGTCCAATCGAGGCCCGTGATTGCCGCTCTCCGCCAAACATCAACCGAACTAGGGCATTAGAAGAAAAGGTGGTTTACATCCTCCGCTGCGCTACCGCACCTACAACATTCTTCCACAACTCCGGGGAAGATCCTTGCTCTCCTTGTTGCTGTCAAAATTCTTTCCCTCCTCAGAAGCCACAGAAAAACCTTAATTCTGATCGGAATCCGCCAGGACCAGAGCATATTGCAATCACCTGAGATCACAGAATCCACATTGGAGGCCTGGGCAGTCAAAGCCCTGTAAGCCTTCTGAACCGAGAAGGAGTCGTCCTGCCAACCCCAAGCGTCACGACCTGTTGTTGGCCCCTCCCAACCGGAAAGCTGACTAGACAGACACAGAAACTCATCCAATCTCTGATCCGACAGCTCCGTCATGAAGGTAGGAGACCAGGACCCGTCTCCCCACACCTCAGCCACAGTCGCATCCTTATTTGAAGCCAATGCAAACAATCTCTAGTAACGATCGCAGAAAACACCACCATTTGTCCAGTTGTCCTCCAGAAACGAAATAAGTGACCGTCCCCAAGCACGGACCGCAAGACCCGTGGTAGAAATAATGCATATCATCCCCTTTCATTTCTCTTTTCTCTCTCATTCTTCATTTTTTTAAAGTACAGCAGGACTTGTTGGGCCTAAATAGAAAGAAAGAAGAATGCCTTTGAAAATAAAAGGCACAGGAGTCTCCCCTTTAGTGTACCCAACAGTGGAAACAGATCATGTGTGCTCCTGACGCTACCTCGAAGATTGCCACCTCTGTTGTGCATAGGTGTGGTCGCTCGCTTCCTACTTGTTCCCACTACAGATCACCACTGCATCTTCTCGATATGTGTGTTGACACTCAAAGATGGTGGAGGTGCATAACTATTGACGAAATATGAACCTTTTTGTTCCCTCTGAGAGAGCTCCGTGCTACAAGACATAGTCGAAGAGGTCACCGTAGTGCACGTACATCATCATGAAGGCGAAGCACCTCATCATGAGCATGATCTTCTTAAACCATACGATGTTCAGTTGTCGCAATGACCGGCGGTTCATGATCTCGCCGGTCTCCTTGTTCTTCATCGTCTTTGCCACGTTAAAGTTCCCCGACCCGATCTCTAGCACCATCTTACACTTCTCCATCAAACTATCCGATCAGTGTAATGGTGGAAAGCAGGACGTTGTTGCATGGGCCTGGTTTTAGGGTTTGAGAACCAATCAATCACCGGTGCATGTTGTTGTCGTCCCAAAATTAAGGTTACGCCTGGAACTCAGCAACGAACACGCTCATCATCGTTGGTTTCTCACGATAAAAAATCTGGAGTTAACTTGGACAGATGTCACGTGGAACTAACTCCAAGAATTGAATAAAATTGACAACAATAATTGAATCTTGAAATCAATGAACAAATCCAAAATAAACTTAAAACTTTGAGAACAAAGCACAAGCGTCGCTTAAATAGAACACAACACTGACGTGCTCTGATACCATGTGAAAGTATGAAATAAAGAACAGTAGAATCAAAAGATAAGAAGAAACATGATTTCACGTGGAACCCTACTCCCTAAGGAGCATGATGAAATCACGGGAGAACTACTCATAGGGCTAGATATTTCATTGTGAATCTCTCGATGAGTACATGGGGTATGGGGCTCTTTATATAGCCCCACCAATGTGACCAGTCCCACCACTCTACGATGTGAGACAAAACAACTTGAGCAGGGTAATTGGATCCCAGAGAGATCCAATTACACATCTCAACACATACTCTAATAGTATTTAAATCTTCGTTGTTAAGCGGGCACAATAAGCATTGTGTTTCTTTACCAAAATTCATGTATTGTACTCAACGACAAGATTTCATTGTACTGGGACTTACCATAAATTTTGATGAAACGTCATTAAGGATATAGTACAGCAGTAGAGATCCATACTTCCACTAACTCTCGGTTCATAATCAAAACAATAACATATCTATAAAAGAAAGTAGGGCTTTCAACAAGCCATATTATTAAGGAGTCAAATGCATGCAAGGCTCGAAATGTCGACAAAATTCGTCAACATTTCGACGATACTTCGGATTTCGTTGGGTTCGCGAAACTGGACTCCATATGGAGAATTTCATTTGGGCCTTGCCTTTTCACCAAAGTGAGCCCAATTTCAGCCAAATATCGGCAACATGTTGCCGATATATCGATTTCACTGGCTCACCGACATGCCGCTGATATCGACATTTTGGGCCATGAATGCAAGTAATCCCACTCAATGATCTTAAAGTTCTACATCATAATTGTTCAGCAGTCCTCACCTCCACCACCACCTCCACCCCCAGCTATCCAGTCGAGATTCTTACCTCTTGTTTACACTCGCAGGTCTTCTACTCGCTCCTCTGCTCATATGTCGTCCACATCATCCACCACGCCTCAGGTATATCATGATAACATTGTTTCTACTGATGGTACTGGCGTTTTCCATGATACACTGGATGACTTAAGTTCAGAAGACAGAATGAATGATGATCTGAACCTTCCTATTGCCCTAAGGAAGCCTCGACGCAAGGGTGCCACATATCCACTTGTTGCACATGTTTCTTCGGATCACCTTTAAGGTTTGTAGTGGGACTCTCCGCAGTTACTATCCTACGTACATATATGAAAGCATTACAAAACAGCAGGTGGCGTCGTGCCATGGAAGAGGAGATGGCAGCTTTGAGGTCACGAGAGACATGGAGTGTTGTACCTGCACCATAAGGTATGTCGATTGTAGATTGTAAATGGATACTTACCATCAAGTAAAACGCAGATGGCAGTGTGGATCGCTATACGGCAAGGCTTGTGGCACGAGGATTCACCCAAACCTATGGGGTGGACTATCAGGACATTTTTTCTCCTATGGCGAGATATTCGACATTGCGAATTCTACATTCTGTTGCAATCTCACGGGATTGGTCGTTATATCAGCTTGATATGAAGAATGCCTTTCTATATGGGGATCTTCAGGAGATAGTTTACATGCAGCAGACACCTAGGTTTGCTGCTTAGAGGGAGTCCCAAAAGGTGTGCAGACTGCACAAGGCAATTTATGGCATGAAGCAAAGTCCAAGAGCTTGGTACCAAAAGCTATCGAAGTTGATTGAGCACCACGGGTTCCTGAGGTCTACTGCAGACCACTCACTTTTTGTTCAAAGGACACAGAAAGGTGTAGTCGTCATTCTTGTTTATGTAGATGACATTATTGTTACAGGGGACGATGCCCAAGGCATTCAGATAGCCAAGGAGTTCCTAGGTCAACAGTTTGTGACTAAGGACCTTTGTACTCTTCGTTACTTCCTGGGGTTAGAGTTTGCCAGAAACCAGCATGGTCTAGTGATGACCAAGAGGAAGTTTGTGATGGATCTCCTTTCTGAGACTGGTATGACAGGATGCAAACCTGCTACTACCCCTATGGATCCAAGTATGAAATTGTATGATAATGATACTGAGGAGTTAGATAGTGGGAGATATAGAGAACTGGTTGGTAAGCTTTTATATGCCACCATCACCAAGCCAGATATTATGTTTGCGGTAAGCAAAGTTAGCCAGTTCATGGAGCAACCCAGAAAGGTACATATGGATGTTGTTTATATGATTTTGAGATATTTGAAGAACTCACCTGGTTCAGGTCTCTTGATTCAACAGGAATGCATCTCTTGAGGTGACAGCTTGTGCAGATGTTGACTATGCAGGTTGTCCCATGGACAGAAAGTCTACTTCAGGCTTTGTTGTTTTTGTCGGGAACTCACTTGTCTCATGGAAAAGCAAGAAACAGACAGGAGTAGCTAGATCAAGTGCAGAGTCTGAATACAGAGCTATGACACAAGGGAGTGCAGAGATGATGTGGGTTAGATCGATGTTGATTGATCTTACCATTGAAGTTCCTCTTCCTATGCAACTTTTAAGTGATAATCAAGCTGCATTATTTATTGCCAATAATCCTGCATTTCATGAACGAACGAAGCATATTGAGGTGGATTGTCATTACACTCAAGACATGATACAGAAAGGGCCTATATCTACCTCCCATGTTTCAACAGGAGATCAGACGGATGGCATCTTCACCAAGGCTCTACCTCGAAGCCCATTTCAAAAGTGTTGTACCAAGCTGAGCATGATAGATATATATATGCTCCAGCTTGAGGGGAGTGTTGAGATAAATATCTTTCTTTGTCTATCTTATGTAATCGTATTTTCTCTGGGTACTTATCTTGTAATTAACCCAAGGGCTTCTCTCCTATATAAGAGAGCCCTCAGTCTATTCTACTGCGATGATTGATTTTTCTCCCAACAATAACATGTGACTTATCACAGTTAACTAGATCAAAATCAAAGAGGATGTTTGGTTGTGCCACATGGGATTTGCAATCAGTAGGAAAGTGACTCAAAAAGTTTAGTGGACTTTACTAGATGTTGATAAGAATTAGATAGCCATTATATAAGGTAACATTTTCTTTTTTTTTGAAAAAACAGAGTAATATTTTTACCAAGCTTAAATTGAGCATCTGATGTTCTTTGCTTTTTGATAGTCGAAGAACGATTAGTTTTTCTACGGTAATGACACTTTATTATGATTTGTTATCTAAGAAGATTACCTCAGGATATGAGGACCTTGAAGAGCTCCGACCATATAAAAGTTGTTCTAAGATGACTTTCAAAGATCGAATCCAATATTTTTTAAATTGTTATTCTTCAAGTACTTGGTACAGACTTCTATAAAATTGGTGGGGGCTCTCTGAAGGGAAAGGAGGTTGTGCTTGGGGTCGGTGGAGTTTCTCGAGATCGAGTGGAAGTTGGTGTCCGTGGGGAAGGCGGCGAGGAGTGGGGAGAGAAGGGTGGTGGTTGGGTGCAGGTCTCTCACAAGAAGCCGGGAAAGCGTTGCTTCAGGTGTGGTGGGCGTGGGCACTTAAACTCGGTCTGCGAGGTTCCTTCTAGATGCTATGGCTGTGGGAGGGTTGGGCACCGGAAGGCTAATTGTTGGTTCCGTTCTGGCCGTGGAAGCTCCTCCTTCCAGCCGTCAAGTCATACGATGAGGCGTTGGGGTTCGGAGAACGTTCAGGCGACATGTCCAGCCCCCATCGAAGGGCGGGGGGTGAGATCTTTCGCGCAAGTTGTTGAAGGTTCTCGCGTTGTTTCGAGCTCAGTTGGCCTTGGAGAGTTGGGCGTAGCGGTTACCTCTATCGGTTCGAGAGACGTGATGGGGAGGAGGTACATGCAGACGTTTTGCATGAAAATGTCTTCCAGGGGGGAGAAGAAAGCGCTACGTTGATTGGGGTAGCTCTGCGGAGAAACCTCTCATGGGACGTAGTGAGGCCCCATCTGCATGGCTTCCTGGGACCTCATTTCGCTGGGGACGTACTGGCTTTGGATGCTAACCGATGCTGTGTTCGTGGCATGTCCCCGGATCAACGGGAAAGGCTTATTCGGAATGGTGCGACTGAAGACATATTTTAGAGAGCTCTGCACTTTGTGGATGGTGCCTGTTCGAGCGTCGAAGTTTGCGTTGCAGAGGTGCGAGGGGTTCCCTTCCTCTCTAGGACGGTTCATTGCCTTAACCGGGCTCTCCGGCGATGGGGTGAAGTTCTTGCGGTCGTTGAGGATGGGATGAGGCCGAGCACAGACTGGAATGTCACGCGAATCCTGATGGAATGCAGCAATGGGTTGCTTGACGATGCAGTTGGCAAGGTTTTTTATGAATCCATGAAGATTGGTCGCTTCCGATTTCGGGTGGAGCTATCGTTCATCGAGCCTCTTGCTCCGCTGGAGGTGGCGCTGTTGCAGAGGGCCGGTGTCGTCGGCCCGGAGGACCCGAGGTTCGATGGCGTCGCCTCGTCTTCTGACCGCCAGGTGGCGTTGCATGGGGGTTATTCCCAAGCGTCGCCCCGCATGATGGATCCCCCACATCCCTTCGGGTTCCATTCTCGAGTGTCGTGTAATTCTCCTGCAAGAGAAGGTTTGCATGCTGAGGTGGCTTACGAGGATGTTTCTCCCTTTGCCTTTTGGTCCTGACATTCGGATCGTGCTATCCATATTAATGTTGCGGGTTCGTTATCGGGTCAAGCGGCGTTGGATGTCAGCGGGTGTCTTTTGTTCGGATCCAGGGGGCGGGAGTGGCTGACCCGCGAAACTGTGTTCATCTCTGCGGATGACTCGTGTATGGCCTTCAGGACGCGTCTTGATGGTATGTCTCCCTACTCGGCTGTGAATCCATCTTCCGGTCGTGCGATCGCCGATGTAGGGGGATCTGCTTTCTCGTGGGGATCCTTAGATCCTGAGGGTGGGTCGCTTAGCAGGCCCTCTGTGGACCCTCTTCTCCTTGGCGGTGGCGGCTAATCTGATTTCGTCTCCTCACCAAGCTCGTCTGTGCCTCCCCAGGATGTGGACGATGCTAGCGATGCGGGGAGCCTTTCTGAGAGGAGATCGGGGAAAAGATATCGGAGGAGGAACAGAACTCGAGCGGTCATCTCACAACAGCATTCTTACGCGACCTTGAAAGATTCTGTTGCGGCTGCGGCTGGGCTCATACGCATTGGGGGTCAACCACATATGTCTTTATGAAGGTACTCTCTTGGAACGTTAGGGCCTAGGGGAGGTGGATACGAGGAGGACTCCGGGTTCGAGATTCTCTGAGTGGGGGTGTGATATTGTTTTCATTCAAGAAACGAAGCTGCGTGGGATCGATGATGTCCTTTGGCGTTCTTTTGGTGCGGGTGGATTGGATGAGTTCAGGGCGTTGGATGCGGACGGGACGGCGGGTGGTATTCTGATCGCTTGGAGATCGGCGGCCTTCTCCTTCATCACTGTGCTTAGGGGGAGGCATATGCTATCTGTGCATTTGGTTCGTGTGGATACTGCCATGCCTTTCGTTTTCTCTTGTATATACGGCCCTTGTTGTCATATTAAAAGAAAAGATCTTTGGGATGATTTGCGTGAGGCGAGCCGGGTTTTTAAGGGGATACCTTGGCTCATTGGGGGAGATTTCAATGTTACTCTCCATTCTTCGGATAGACCCCGGTCTAGGGGTAGCCAGGACCCGGGCTCCCTTGATTTTGTTGAGGTGGTGGATTCGTTGGCGTTAGAGGTTCTGGTGGCGGATCATGTTAAATACACATGAAGGAATAATAATTCCCGATCTCGTATTGATCGTTTCTTGGCTTCTGGGGAGTTCATTGGGACCTTCCCTCTTTGTTCGATGACCTCTCGACCACGCTCTTCGTCGGATCACTCGCCTATTCTTTGGGATTCTGGTGAGGTCCCTACGGTGAGGGGCTTCTTTAGATACGAGAAATGTTGGTTGCAGGAGGCGAACTTCAAGGATTTGGTGATTTCGCATTGGTCTCAGTCGCGGTTTGTGGGGTCCGCGGTCTCCAGGTTTTCCCAAAAGCTCTCGTCGCTGCGGAAGAAACTTTCTTTGTTCAAGAAGGATTCGAGGGTGGCGAGGGTTGCCGCCAGGGTGGAGGTCGAGGAAATCATTGCCAAGTTTGATATCATCGAGAACGATAGGGAGCTGCTGCCGGAGGAATTACTTGAGCGTTCTCTTGCGCAAAAGCGGGTTGCGGATGAAGATAAAAAGCGGAGTACTGAATGGCGGCAAAGGTCGAGGGTGACCTGGCTTAAGGAGGGGGATGCGAATACGGCCTTCTTTCACCGTGTTGCTAGCGGGAGGAGGCATTCTAACGTTTTGCGCTCGGTTTCGATCAATGATGTACGGGTTGTGGGGGACAGAGAGATGGGACGTGCCATTGCCGCGCATTTCAAGGACTTCTCTGCGAGGCACTCCCCAAGGGTGTGGCGGAGGTCGGGATGCGGGGCGGCGTCCATTTTGCCTTTGGCTTGCGAGGAGTTGACGCGGGCGTTGTCGATGGATGAAGCCAGAGCAACCGTGTGGGGCTTGAACGAGGATGGTTCCCCGGGTCCTGATGGTTTTCCGGTAGCGTTCTATCGGATTTTTGGGAGATGGTGGGAGAAGATGTGCTGCAGGTTATCACGGAATTTTGCAATGGGAATGCAGGTTTTGATCGGGTTAATAAGGCCATCATTGTGCTGCTTCCTAAATCCTCCGTGGCGGAGCGTATTGAGGAGTTTCGTCCCATTTCGATCTCCAACGGCTTATATCTTATTGTCGCTAAGGTGTTGGCTCTTCGGCTTGCTCGGGTCCTTGATACGATAATATCTCCAGTTCAAACGGCCTTCATTCGGGGCAGGCAAATCTCGGATTGCATTACGCTGGCGTCGGAGTTGGTCGCCGATTGGAAGAAGGCGGGAAAGCAGGGGTGCTATGGAAGGTCGATTTCGCTAAAGCTTACGACTGCCTCGACTGGAGCTTCTTGTGGTTGGTTCTGAGGAAGCATGGCTTTCCTGAGGTATGGATCTCGTGGATGCGTCGTTGCGTGACCACTGTGTCCTTCACTGTCTTGATCAATGGTCGCCCGGAGGGTGGATTCTTCCAGCCTAGAAGGGGGGTGCGCCAGGGTTGCCCCTTGCTCCTCTTCTTTTTGTGGTGGCCGCTGATGTCTTGGCTCGCATGGTTGATCGTGTGATTGTGTCTGGGCTCTCGGCGGGCTACTCCAAGGGCGGGATGTGCGTGCCCTTGCTCCAGTTCGTGGATGACACCAAGTTCTTTATTGAGGGAGGCTTGTCTGAGGTCTCGGGAATGGCGGCGACGCTTGAGCTATTTAGCGAGTTGTCGGGTCTACATAAGAATGGGAACAAATCCAAGATGATTCCTTTTGGCCTTTCGGAGGCGGAGGCGATTGATTGCGGCCGAGTATTGGGGGATCCTCCTGGTGAGTTACCTATTGATTACCTTGGTATACCGCTGGTGGTGGGGAGGGTCAGGATCAGGGATTGGCTTGTGGTCGTCGAGAGGGTGGAGAAGCACTTAGCTGGGTGGCGTTCGGCTCTGCTATCGAGGGGGGGCGGCTTGTTCTTCTCAAGGCGGTGCTCTCCTCGATCCCAATGTATTTCTTATCGAATCGTCGGATCCCGGGGGAGATTCGCAACCGTCTTGAAAAGTTTATGCGAAGATTTCCGTGGGGAAGGAATGGAGAAGCGGGGGGAGGCTTGCATTTGGTAGGGTGGGATGAGGTCACGAGATGCAAGCATGAAGGTGGTTTGGGCGTGCGGAGGTTGGAGCTTGTTAATGATGCATTCCTTCTCAAATGGGCGAACAGGATTTGGGGACCGGGTGATGACTTATACACCAGCATCTTGCGGGAGATTCACGGGGCGAGCGGGGCGTTGGATGCGCGGGCTGGTGTGGTCGGAGCTCAGACTCCGTTTTGGCGGGGGTGCTGGAGGTTTTTGAAAGGAATCTGTCGATGTTTGTGCCGGTTGTGGGAAATGGTGAGCCCTTTAGATTTTGGAAAGACGATTGGACGGGAAGGGGGATCTTCAGTGTGCGGTTCCCCCATTTGTTAGCGCTGGCGGCTGATCAGGATGCCAATGTCGCTTCTTGTTGGGCGGATGGGTGTTGGCTCCCGCCTTTCCTTGCAAATTTCTCGGATCAGAGGCTTGAAGACTTTCTTGCGCTTATGGACGCCATCGGGGACGCGGGTAGGCCTAATGGTGGTCGTGATTATTGGGCCTGGCGGAGCGGCCCCTTCTCGACGTGGAAAGCTTATGGGGCAATAGCTCGGCCCCCGCCTGCGCGGACGGACATGCTGGTGCGCGATTGTGGTTTCTTCTGGGGCCTAAAGCTCCCTGAGCGCCTTGATTTTTTCTTATGGTTATTCCGCAGGCAAAGGCTGATGACGAGGGATTGTTGTGCAAGGCTACTGGGCAATATCTCAAATAGATGTGTATTATGCGATTCGGCGGTGGAGACCATTGATCATCTCTTCTTCGGATGTCCCAGGGTCAACGGGGTTTGGGAGGAAGCGGATGTGGATTGGGTGTGCACGAATGACTTGATGGCCTTTTGTGAATCGCTGGTGAACAACAGAAATAGGGAGAGAAGGGACATCCTGCATCCCATAGCGAGGTTGTGGTCGATTTGGTTGGGGAGGAATGAAGCCCTCTTCTCAGGGCAACGCTTCTACAAGGACAACGTTCTTATTCATTGTGCGAGATTAGTAGATGATTGGGTTTTGGCTTAAACCCCGGTGTGGTTTCTTTTTTTGGAGGGTGTGGCGTCTACTGTAGAGTCGTTGCGTTTTGCTCTTTTTACTTCTTTTTGTTATTTCTTCTTTTCTTAATATATTGGGGCGAACACCGTTGAGTGTCTCCCCCTTTTTTGGGGTGTAAAAAAAACTCCACCTCGGATTGGAAGTCCACTTATAAAACCCTTCCTTGAAGCTTCCCATACATGAAGATGGGGGATTAAAGGTGACGGAATCCATTGGAGGGATTTCAAGGGAAATAAAGGTAATCCATCCATCCTAATCCCTTCCTTCTGACTAGATTTCATTAGTTAGATAAAATTACAACTAATACATTTTTGGATTCAAGCTTCATAGATATAAATCTGTAGTGGAGCACGAGGATGAAGAAAAAGCTAGGATCATTGCCATTTTGATGTAGAATGCTAAGCTACCGTGTCCCCTAAGGTTCCTTACCGTCTTGATATTCCAATCGGTGTATTATAACCTCATCAAACCCTGAGATTGAATATTCGCAATTATTAAGGTCATATTTGTTGTGATCTGTAAATGATTTAACAACAAAAGTAAACCTGTTTTCGATTCGAAAGAGTTATATTCGTGCATCAAGTCCTCTCATTTATCGCATTGTGTCACGAATGCCGCCTTATAACTGTGAAGATTTTACGTTTAGTTAAAGTTCTACTGATTTCTATTTAGTTTGGTAGATGGTCGCATGTTTAGATAATCAATTCAAGGTATTATCATTTTGCCCGTCTACTACATGATTCAGATTCGGAATGACGCAATTAGAAGGAAAGTTCGTATCGTTCCAATAGAGTGTAAGATGAGAGAAAACAGCTTAAGATGGTTTGGTCACTTGCAAAGGAGGTCGGTTGATGCGACGGTTAGGAGATGCGAGATTTGGGATGCTGAGCTGGCTAAGAGAGAGCGAAGAAGGCTCAAGAAGTGTTGGAATGAGACTATCCGAAGGGATCTTAGTTATTTAGATTTAAGCTCGAGAATGACCCAAGATAGATATGAATGGAGGCAAAGAATCCATGTAGTCACCCTACTTAATGTGGGAAAAGGCTTTGGTGGTGTTGTATTACAAGCTTGGATATTGTATGGGATGGAGTTATATTGGTAGCCTCAGCTATTTATGTTCGCATGCTTTTAACAATTGGTTCTAACTCGGAAGCGGTGTGGAAGGCAACATCGTGGAAGATGGCAATGGATATAAGATATGTGCAGTCATGCACATACGTCCTCCCTGCCCATTGATCCCAACATCAGATTTTTATAGTAAAATATGGTTTTATAATGGTAGGTCATCACAAAGATGTTTTATAGTTTGAGGTGGATGCCCAGCCACCGAGTAGGGTGATGGTGTTGGCCAAAGTGGAGGACATACAATGGGATATGGCATGTGTTCCACCAAGTAGCAATAAGTCACTCAACCCCTTTATCGAAGCTTGGAAGCGCTAGTATTGGCCAACTGAAGATGGAGAAAGGTGCTTAGATGTCGTGTTATGCTCTCTGCATCATAAGTTGATGGTCGTGGACAAGGGAGAGCTTGAGATCAAATCGATATCCCTAGTTGATATAGGAGAGATAAGGGTAGGGATCGATGATGGCCATACCGCCTTCGGGCAAGCTGGCTTGGAGGTCTCTCTCTCTCGTAATTCACACACCACTCTTCTTCCTTTTATAGATCCATCGTTCATCTCCAAGGAAATAACAACCTAAGACAACGAACGTGACAGAGCATTTAGAAGAGCCTTTGAATCATACTCAAGTACTTCACGTCTCAAAAATAGTCTTGAGTAATTTATACTAGATCACTGGCTCAATTCCCAAAGAGCGAAGAAAGGTGCCATCGCCAGATACGTTAAACTCAAAGGAACCCTCTTTCATCAATTTATGATTCTTCTTGTGCAATGTCTCTTGTCGTTCACGACGTAACTCATGTTGTATCTTACCCTTAACTCATTTGAATGATATTCATTAGAGAGAGAAACTTGTGTTTCATTAAACACACTTAGGTTATAAACAATCAAAGTCTCTCCTCTTAATTGTGTTATTCATAAGAACGAATATAACATAGCATGGACTGCCGGTGCATCCTAGTCTTGCTGACATCGTCTTCATGATAATGTCCCTCCTGATTTTTTATTCAAGCATTCTCTAGTCAAGGCCGATCATCGACTCAAGAACCCGTGCATAATGTTATCATCAAAGGGGGAAGTTGAAGCTGGGGCTCTCACTTACTCATTGACGGTGGATCGAAATGGAAGTTGGTGATGACTTTTTGAATTCATAGCAGTTCGAGGTGGATTCGTGAAGAGAGTGGAGTTGTTGATCGTGGAATTATGGCCGATGAAGGAGTTGAGGTTGGGGTTGTGTACTAGGAAATCGGTCACGACGTGGGATGATAGTGAGCGAAGGTGCCATTGCCAAGAGGAGCGATCGTGCATGGATACAGTGAGGGAAGAGCGGATCATGGGGAGAAGTTGGCTGCTAGGGTCAACTTCCCATGCTAAAGTGGTAGTAATAGCTTGGGCGAAGACCCGAAGAAAGACTAATCTCAAAGGTTGATGGCCATTGTCTAATGGACGGTGAGGTGGCAAGGAGATGACGCATGGAGAGGCACCACATGATGCGTGGACATGCAGACTTTGACTAACACATTTCAATCAGGAAAATATAAAAAATAAAAAAGACAAAGAAAAAAATAATTCAACAACAAAGCCTTTTCCTACATTAAGTAGGGTCGACTACATGGATTCTTTGCCTCCATTCAAATATATCTTGGGTTATTTTCGGACTTACATCCAAATGACAAAGATCCCTTTAAATAGTTTCATTCCAACCCTTTTGAGCCTTCCTCGCCCTCTCTTAACCGACTCAACATCCCAAATCTCACATCTTCTAACCAGTGCATCAGTTGACCTCCTTTACGAATGATCAAACTATTTTAAGCGGTTTTCTCTTATCTTATCCTCTATCAGAGCTCTACCAACTTTCCTTCTGATGGCATCATTCAAAATCCGATTTTTTCGTGTATGACTACACATCCAACTTAACATTTTCGTTTCTATTATTGTCATTCTTTGCACATGTCTATGGTTTACAGGCCAACACTCATATCCATATGACATAGCAGGTCTCACCAGTGTTGCAATAGTCGGCCGACTATACCGAATAGTTGGTCCGACTATGTGGTGTGGGGGGTCCCCGACTGAACAAACAATATTTGGCCAATAGGCGGACTGATCGAATAGTCGGTTCGACTATTAGGCCGATGGCCGACTATTGGTTGACTGCTGAATTTATTTTTATTTTTTAATTCCAAAGGCTTACCATTTATAACAATATTATTAGAAATATCAAACATTCATATATGTATCTCGTTAATTGGTACTTTTATTGTAAATTCTTGTTAATCGATGGTCATATACGTATAAATATATAAGAATTTATGTATTAGAACTAAATCTTATATTTAAAATAATTAAAAAATACAAAATCGAATATTTCTAAATAATCGCTCGAATATTGATTATTCTCTATGTAGTGAGCCCTCCGATTGAAAACGGAATACCAACTTCTACTTGACTGGGTCTCACAACTGCTTTATAATGCTTTTCTTTGATTTTTAAAAGAATGTTCTTAATACATAAAATAGTATAGGACCCTCTCGACTTTAGTTAACCAGCATTTATTCTATGCGCAACAACTCCATCGATTTCCCCATTATGTTGCAAAATAAATCCCAAGTATTTAAAAGAACATTTCTTCTGAGTGTTATCGTCTCCAATCTTCACCTCAATTCCTTCACCACTGCATTCATCAAATGTGCCCTCCATATATTCAGTCTTAGCCAGACTTATATGAAACACTTTAGTGATCTTTAAGGCGTGTCTCCAAACCCCAAGCTTCTCATTTGCATCAACTCTAGTCTCATCAATCAACACAATATCATCAACGAATAACATACACCAAGGTATCTCTTCCTCAATGTGACTAGTCAACATATCCATAATCAAAGTAAAAAAGGAATGGACTCGAAGTTGAACCTTGACGCAGATCGATGATGTCAAAATAGTCAATCTTCCAAGACTAGATCCTTACACAAGATGAAGCCCCATCATACATGTCCTTTATAAGGTTAATGTATAGGACATTTAAGCAGATCGATGATGTCAAAATAGTCAGTCTTCCAAGACTAGATCCTTACACAAGATGAAGCCCCATCATACATGTCCTTGATAAGGTTAATGTATAGGACATTTAATTGTCTCTTCTCTACAACTCTCACAATATCTCTCATAGGATAAAATCATAAGGCTTATCCAAATAAATAAAAATCATATGTTTCCAAAACGTGCCTCAACCTCGGATGAATCCGAATTGGTATTTTGTTATTTTGGAAACGTGCCTCAACCTTCTTTTGATCACATGTTTCCAAAACTTGTATTAAGTAGCTGACAACCATCGTAGAAAAGTTGGAAACAAATTCCTAAATAGCATTCTCAATTGAGAACGCTATTTAGGAATTTGCCTCAAGACCATCAGATCTTTTCAACACGGATTTAAACAAAGAAAAATAAAAATAAAAATATCAAAATTTAAAGTAAAAAAGTGATCTACATAAAAGTTGTATGAAGACATGAAAACCAAATGAAGCCATGTATACAAGATACAAGTTTTTTGAGGTATTTTATAGGTATATAATACCTAATTTTTAAGGTTTTATATGATCTCTTCCAAACACCAGTATTCATCCACTTTACCCGATATGGCATGCCTTTCCCCAACCAAAACAAATCGATTCCCACTTGCAAGCCTTCGCAAAGTGACAACCACCACCACAATGAAAGCACCATCGTGGCTGCCATTCTGCGGAGGTATGAGGGAACCTATAAGCCTTCGGTGACTTCTAGCCTTCCTCTTCTTCCTCCCGTAAAGCTTCCATTGACTCCAACGACGAAGCCTCCCTGCGTTAAGCACTCAACATGCACTGGGGCATCTCCTCGTTCCCCATACCAAACTTCTCTACCACCAAAAACAAAATTGAGCTCCTTCTTCCCACCTCCCAACTGCTCAACCCCTGAATCAAGAGTGATGAATCGCTTCAGCTCCTCCACTACATGTTCCACTTCACAGGACCAAGGGTTTAAATATCGGTTTCGGATATCGTATCGATACCCTCTTGATACAATATTTCATCGAAATTTCGACGACATTTCGCCCATATCGACCACCATTTGTGAAGAAATGACCGAAAACTACCCTCATATCGCCATTTCGCTCGAGATTTCGGTTCCTTGTCGAAATCGAAATTTCGCCGAAATTTCACGAAATCTGAAACCATGCCCAGGACAGCATTCATTCACTTTACCTTCAGTCATTGTTGTCGTCACCTACTCAGTGCCCGAAAGAATACACACATCCATTGGGAATACAGTACGTCCTACCGAAATTCCACCAACAGTGGGACCTCCCAAACAAGGCCCTTTCAACTCTACCAGCATATCAAAAAGCTCCCCTAGCCAAAGATCATCGTGTACCACTGCCACCACCTCCCATATATGGGAGAGCACCTCTTCCACATTTGAGAAGTTCTGACAACATATAGAGAGACCTTTCACCACAACAAGGTAGCGACAAACCTGCATATACGCCCTATTACGAAGCAAAGGTTGTCTCCAAATATTTCCAACCCATCACCCGCCACGGGGCCCTCAAGTAGCCCAAGAAGCTCCTTCACAGACAGACCCAGCAAACAAAGCATCCACGAGCTAACCCTCATCGCGTCACCAGAGAAACCAAGGAATGACTTTGTCAAGGCCTCCTCTACCGTCAACTCACAACCCTCGCCAATCAGAACTCCGCTAAGGGACAGTGCCCCACCACGCACCCTCCTCTTCCGAACTCCGTTCCCCACGTACTCCACGCTACGATGACTTGCCTTTCCACAACAAAAACAAAGCAACTCCCCCTTATAAGCCTTCGCAAAGTCACTGTCACCACCACACATGAAGCACCATCGTGGACACCATTCCGCGAAGGCATGACACCTCCTACGAGCCTTGGGGACTTCTTTCCTTCCCCATGTCCCACTGTGGAACCACCACCGACCCCCATCGATGAACCCTCCCTAGGTTGAGCATTCCTCCTATGTTGAGACACCTCCTTGTCATCCTAGCGCCATCGACACCCATCAAAGGAGTCGCCGCCCTCACAAAACCTCAACCAAGATCCACTATCATCCCCTTCCCCCATGCTCAGTGTCACAGCTACCACTAAACCCTGAACCAGAGCTACCACTGCCCCAAAACCCTCCTTTCGTCCATCCCTAAAGGTGCGTTTGTTTCGGGATTACCCTAGCGAATTTGGGTTTTTTCCCAAAACCCCTCAGGTTTTCCCCAATGTTTTCCACCAAACCCTCCCTTTCTACCTTGTGTGGCCCACCGATCAAATTTTATTCTCTTTGTTATAGGATCCACCCAACAACCCCTCTCTCATTTAGTGCATCCGACTATTCATTTCTCTTTCTTACATTTCAACAAAAATTATTATAGTATGCCATCTTGTCATTTAAAAATTAGAAAAAACTCAACATTTAATCATTTTTTCCAAACTTCAATAAAATCACATCACAACAAATCCTCTCAACAACAAACCCTCCATCCAAACACCAAAATAACCATTTTAGTATGGGTTATCCTCTACAAAATAACCCTCCATCCAAAGGCACAATAAAGGAGCCATCAGCACTATGACCCCTCCCTTAGCCTCTCTTCCACGTATACCCCCGTCTCTTTCTTCACCACCTTCACGTTCACGCACCGTTGTCTTCTTTCTCTCACTCTAACAGTGCCCTATCATCTTTGCAAACTACAGCAACAATAATAATCCTGAAGGTGAAATGTCATGTTTCTAAATAGAAGGTTTCTTAATAATCAATCCCATATATTGAAGAAAAGCATCTTGTCACTAATCTGGCCTTACCGTGTTCCACATTACCATTTGCTTTGTGCTTCGTTGTGAAGATCCATTTGTAGCCAATAATGGTTGCATAAACATGTGCCTTAAGAAGAGTTCATGTGCATATAGATCATAGGGTTGACATTTTAATCCTCCTGCATGGTCGCTCGACACTTGCTATATACAAATTCCTCCCCATAGCTTTATGGAATCTCTATGATCGAATTACTCATATTCATCAGACAGATTGTTAATTATAAAATAGCTTGAGAGCGAGTATATTGCATAGGTCATTGTCAGCGGTATCACCAACATGGGATTGATCCTCCTAGGGTGTCCATCTTGCTTGGTAAGATAGACATCAACTTGAGAATAAGTCAACCAGGATGCCCCATATCACCTTAGAGGCAGCCTAATGTATAATGTATGTTGCAACAACAAGAGATAATGTGCTAGTTAATCATACCTTGGCACAAGTATTGTCTTACTTCTGGGAAGCATTTGCTCGTGTTTTATCAATCAATTCGAGTTTGTCAAAACATATTCTTTGTTATGTCTCTCCAAAGCATTTATAAACAATATAGCCCATAAGTCATAATTCATCACGTCCATCTTAATCATTGGAGCGAGATTCTTCTCGAAACCTCATGAATGGAAATATTATCCTTGTTATCTCCCATAGCTGACAAAAGAAGTGAATCTGTAGAATGATAAGCATAAAATAATGAACAATAAATGAATAACTCATGCATGCGATGGGATTTGTGGGTGTAAACATATCACTATGTCACCCCCCGTATACTTAGAGATATTAGGAAGTCACTCATAGGGGCTTAGAAGCATTTGGAGATTAGAGAAACTCCGAACATTATCGGGTTTTTGGGTCTAAATAAAGATAATATTCACGAAAATAAAAAAAAAAGATAGCCTTGGATCGACGATTAGGTCATACGAATGGAAGGATGATGCCAAGATATAACTAGGAAAAATCCCCGCACTTGATCAGGTCGTTAAAATCCACGCACTTGATCAGGTCGTTGGAGCTCCATTAGCAGCCATTCGATTAACAATTGTGTAGCATGCAGTTGGTTGAGAAAGCCAACCTGTCCATTGATCAGGTTGTAGATGTAGGTCTTCTCTATAAGGCTTTTTTACAGTGTTTAACGAAAATCTCGCTGACCTAGGAGATCTCTGGGGAGGCTCTTAGGTGGACTAGGTCAAGAATCAAAACAGCACCATGGTTTAGGATTGTTTCTCTAAAACCATGCGAAATAATGGAAGAGAGTGAATTGATGATTTAGAATCAACCCCAAGCCTTTATATATAAGGAGAGGCTAGGGTTAGGGAGAGTACAAAACGAACGAATTACACCTCTCTAATATTTAATAATATCTCAACAACCATCATTCATGTTTGTCTTAAGTTCTTTTCGAAAGCTAAGTGTAAAGTCCCTAATGGTTGTCAAAAACTTTGTCTTGGAAAGAAAGAATATGTTTCTAGTTTCTACTGTTTATTAAAATCATTCTTTCTCACAATATCTTGGAATTTTTTACTTTCGCATGTAATTAAAGCTTTATTTCCAGAGAACTTACATTAAACAACTTGTACTCATATTTCACATCAACATTAAAGCAGCGATGACTTTTAGGGAGAAACAATTGGAGGTAAGAGGAGAAGAAATGGAAAGAGGGGGAGGAGGACGAGGAACACGTCGAGCTACGAGAAGGCAAGGGAAGGGGGATTTAATTGGGAGGTTTAAGGAGAAAGAATCCAATAGGAAGGATGGATATTAAACTCAAAATTTAATCAAACTGAAACCATTCCTTCATGACCCTTTTATTTATCGCACATGATGATGTTGTAAATGTCACAAGGAAACAAAAATAGTGACCGCCTCCTAAGAAAGAAGAGAAGGCAATGACGGCGACTTTACAAAGGAAACTGGAAAGTGAGGATTAATGTTACGGATAGGACAAGGCGGACAAGGCGGCATAGGCGTCACGAAGAGGATGTTGATGTTGTGATGGCTTGGTATTGGCAATCAATTGGTGAAAGGGAAATGTTGGTTAGTGAATTTAGGTCGTCAAATTCTTGGCAACTTGTGGTACATTTATTATCACAAGACAAAGATGTCGAAAGGAAACAATGCCCCGGACAAGGATTGACATTGGATTTGCACGCCAGAGCTGCAGTAGAGCTAATGCACGGGAAATGGTAATAGTTGAAGGCAAGAGTAAGTCATAGTTTTAACTTTTAAGTGCCTACATCGATGTTGTTTTGCCAAGATCGAAAATAGGCATGCCGATGACATGCAACAATATCCCGAAATCGTGCCAAAACAACTCAAAAAAGTTAAAATGTTGTGAATTTCAATAATAAATTAACTAATATATCCTCATTGAATAAGTAATTCAATTTTCATATATTTGTACGTAGATAAACCAAAAATATAACATGAAATACATGTCAAATTGGTTGTCACGAATATTAGTACATAACATTTAAGAGACATGAATAAACAGAGATAGTCTTGAAAAATGTAGAGGGAAAAGAACAAATCGCACTAATGAGAGGCTCTCGGGTTCTCTTATATAGGAGAGGAACCTATTGGGCAAATTACAGGATGAAGATAAAATAAATAGAAAATAAGAAAAACAATACTAAAGATAACAAATATCTCAACACTCCCCCTCAAGCTGGAGCGCAGATATCGATCAGACTCAGCTTATAACAACATATCTGATAAGGCCCTCTGGCTAGGGCCTTAGTAAGAACATTTGATGTCTGGTCTCCAAAGATGACATGTGTAGTGGCAATAAGAACCTTATGTATCATGCCACGAGTGTAGTGACAGTCCACCTTGATGTGCTTCGTCCTCTCATGAAAGGTTGGGTTTTTGGCAATAAAAAGAGCAGCTTGATTGTCACATTGGAGGTGTATGGGAAGAGGCACCTTTATAGTCAGGTCAGTAAGAACAGATCTGACCCACATCATCTCTATGCTAGCATGCGCCATAACCCTTTATTCTAACTCCGCACTCGATCAGGTAACGATAGTATGCTTCTTGCTCTTCCATGAAACTAGGGAATTCCCTATGAATACGGCAAAGCTTGATGCAGACTTCCTATCCTTTGGACACCCAGCATAATCTGCATCTGCACATGCTGTAACTGAAAGAGATGTGACTCTGCTGAAAAGAAGTCTCAAACCAGGTGAAGTCGTCAGATATATCAGAATCATATGGACTGCAACCATATGTGCATATCTGGAATGCTCCATAAATTGACTCACTTTGCCCACGACAACAGATATGTCGGGCATGGAAATAGTCACATATAGTAGCTTGCCAACAAGCTCCCTGTAACTTCTCTTGTCGACCTCCTTCGCATCATTATCATAGAGCTTCATGCTCGGGTCAATAGGATTAGTGGCAGGTCTGCGACTCTGCAATATGCCATGCCTGTCACTGAAAAAAGATCTATCACGTACTTCTCTGGGTCATCACAAAACCTCGCTGGTTCCTGGCAAACTCCAGACCAAGGAAGTAACGTAGATGCCCAAGGTCCTTGGTCACAAATTGTTGGCCTATGAAGTCCTTGGCATCCTGAATGACCTGCTCATCATCCACTATAACAATAATGTCATCAACATAAACAAGAATGACAGCAGTACCTGGTTGGGTCCTTTGCACAAACAAAGAGTGATCGACCGTCGATCGCACAAATCCATGCTACTCTATCAAAGTCTGAGAGCTTATGGAACCATGCTCTTGAACTCTACTTAAGACCATAGATAGCCTTGTGAGCCTGCAAACCTTCTGACATTCCCCCTCAACATCAAACCCAGGTGGTTACTGCATGTAGACCTCCTCCTATAGATAACTATAGAGGAAGGCATTCTTCACATCAAGCTGGTAAAAGGGCCAATCTCGTGTCACATCAACAGAAAGTAGAATACGTAGAGTAGAATGTTTGCCAACTGGAGAGAAATTATTCTGATAGTCCATCCATATGTCTGGGTGAACCCACGTACCACAAGTCTCTCTTTATAGTGATCAGCACTGCCACCCGCACGGTGTTTCACAGTGAACACCCATTTGCATCTCGCAATGGACGCGTCAACTGGAACAGCACGTACCACGTGACTGTAGCGCAGCCATCTCCTCCTCTATGGCTAACCCCCACTGGTTGTCATGTTATGAATAAACTCCTGATATGTCCGTAGTATCTCCATGGAAGATAGTGCCAAGGTAAACCTCCTAAAATCCTTGACAGACTGCTCAAGGAAATCTGGGTTGCAAGAGGATAAGTATCACATTTTCATTTCAACTTGCGTAGAGCAATCGGTACATCAAGATCATCTGCCAAGTCTGTGACCTGTGAGTTCCCTTTTGAGAGGGCACCACCCATCTTGTATGGAATCCTGCTGCACAAACAACTCCGTAGTGCCATCAGTAGAAACAATGTGCTCACTACATACCTGAGGAATGCTAGAAGATGGGTAAGACCTGTGAGCAGGGGGAACAGAGCGAGGCCTACGAGTAAAAACATGTGGTAAAAACTGAGTCACAGTAGAAGGTGGCGCCACAAGAGCAGGTGGGGTGGGGGTGGGGGAGATGGTGTGACAGTAGGAGGTGGAGGCATGTAGATCTCATCGTCAGAGTCAGATGGGATCAGTCTGTTACTTGTAGGAGAAAAATACACGACAGACTCAAAGAAAGTGATGTCAGCACTAACAAAGTACTTTTGCTTGAGCGAACCAAAACAACAGTACCTTTTCTGGGTACGAAAGTATCCAACAAAAACACACTTGACAGCTCTGGGAGAGAGCTTGTCATGACCAAAAGAGACATCATGAACAAATGCAACAGAACCAGACACACGAGGTGTAAGGGAGAAAAGATCCTTCTCAGGAAACGCAATCGTGAAAGGAATCTTCTCTCCCAAGACAAACAAGGGCATGCGGTTCACAAGATAGCATGCAGTGAGTACAGCATCTCCCTAGTAAGCAAGAGGAGCACGACTCTGTATCAACAAGGTTCTGATCACATCAAGTAAATGACGGTATTTGCGCTCGGCAACACCGTTTTGCTGGGAAGTATAAGCACATGAGGTCTGATGAACAATGCCCAAAGATATAAGGAACTCACAAAGCTGTAAAGT
This sequence comes from Ottelia alismoides, assembly GCA_037367405.1. Taxonomy (NCBI): domain Eukaryota; kingdom Viridiplantae; phylum Streptophyta; class Magnoliopsida; order Alismatales; family Hydrocharitaceae; genus Ottelia; species Ottelia alismoides. Next base: position 709,320 of record JAZKJV010001695.1, on the reverse strand, counting down.
GCAGAACTTTAAAGCATTATCAGAACGAAGATATTTGACCTGTGCATAAAAATATTCCTATCTCATTAATAAAATATTTGATCACAAATCCATCCTCAGACTTACTCTTCAAAAAAAGATCCATGAAAATCTAGAAAATCATCGACATCAACTAGATAAAAACGATGTCCCAGGTGATCAGGAACACGACTCGGGACCCAAATGTCTAAATGTAGGAGCTCAAATAGCAAAGAATTGCTCCGACTCTGACAGGATGGAAAAGAAGAACGGTGATGCTACCCAAGCCGGCATGCCTTACACTGCAAAGCGGATCTTGTCAAGGTTCGAAATCTCGATTTCGATTTCGTTTCGGTCCCCTCCAAAACTGAAATTTCGGTGAAATTTCGGGAAATTTCGACCGTTTTGGTGGAAATGTCGAAAATACCTCAAAAAAGCCATTTTTCGATGTTTTTTTTTGGAAATTAAGATCTTCTGAGTTATTACAACAATAAATAGCTTACAAATACACACTTATATCACACATATTGCTTATATATGCCCCTTAGATCGCACATATCGGTCATATCAGTCAAATCGATGTTAATATTGATTCTTGACTGATATGTACTAGAAATTAATATCATCCAATCCAAGATCTTAAAACAACATCTTACAAATGCACACTTATATCACACACATCTCTCATCCATGCGCCTTATATCACACCATATCGGTCATATCAGACATATTGTTGAGCACTCTGATAGATACTAGAAATGGAAATCAAAATAACTAAGTTAACAACACTTAGAAGACATCTTTTGTTCATAAAAATAGAAAAGAATTTTTTATTTAAAAATGTAGATAATGATTAATTAAACAATGTTTTGTTCATAGAAATAACCGTCACAGACAAAGTTCGAATGAACTACAGAATTAATTACATACTTACAATAAAGATGCATCTATTTACGAAGATAAATGACAAACAAATGAAAGAAACAAGCTATATCAAATATATAGAAGCTATAGAGTTTTTTCATCTCCATTGCTTAAACCCAAAGGGGAAGAAGCTCCCCAAGTTGAATAATCGATGTATGTACCATCTTGTCTCAACATACCATGTATCCATGAATTTCAACCGAAAGGGGTCGATATGTCGAAATATCACCGAAATTTCGATCGAAATCCAGGAAATTTTGTTCTGAGATCCATGAATTTCAATCGAAATGGGTCGAAATGGATCGAAAAGTCAAAATATCACCGAAATTTCGGTCGAAATCCGGGAAATCGATATATATAGGAGTTTCGATACCCATGACCTCTCGAAACCGAAATTTCGGTGAAATTTCGCCGAAATTTCATTCCAGATCTCGTAAAGATCTGAGGGAGAACACGACACAGCTTCTGCGGGGGAAGGTGTCCAAACCGAAGGTGCCACAGATATGGTGAAACTGGTCCAGTAGGTATAGTAGAAGCACCAGCATGAGGAGGTTAGACCAGTTTGTAAAGCCCCCGCTGCTCACGGCCACATCCAATCACCCTGCCCGTGAGTATGTCCTGAAACACAAGAGACGAAGGGTTAAAAACGGCATGACAATGCAGATCCTTAGTAATCTGACTAATGGAAAGTAAATTCATCTGAAAGTCATGAGCATATAAAACATTCTAAAGGTGCATGGACGGTGACAAATGCACCAATGATAACCCATCTGCCATGTGGTATGATCCTATAGGATCTCAGTTGCGCTATGTCTCCACACAGGTGGTGTGAAGCACCAGAGTCCGTAATCCATTCTGTCATGTTTGCACCAGTATTACCAGTAAATGCATAGGCGGTACCTGAGGAGCTCGAAGAGGCACTGGCTGCAGCTGCGGTATCTGTAGTGTTGGTGCCAGCAGTAGGAATCATGATCTCACGGATACGATAGATAATATCATCCATGCAAGGATCGGCCTGGGAAGATGTAGTCATTGAAGGCGTGATATGTTCTGTTGCACGACCAGAAGCAGGATATCCATGCTTCAAGTAGCATGTATCCTCTACATGTCCAGGCCTATGACAGTAAGTGTAAGGACCATACTTGCGTCCACCGCCTCTGCCACAAGAGGGGTGTCATCTGGAATGGATCGTCCCTCCTCGGTCACGAGAAATGGCCATCGTTGAAGAGGGTGGAGAAGTGGTTGTAGAAGGCATGATAATCCGACTGAGGCGGCTATAGTCCTCCTCTATGGGAGGTATGGTATCTCTAGTAAGAAGCTGAGTACGCGTCGTAACATACTATGTATCAAGTCCAGCCATAAACACTCCAACCATCGTGGAGTTCATATACATCTTATGCTGCTTGGTAGATGTCGTAATAGGCTTGTAGCTATGAAGCTTCTCGAACATGCCACAGAGCGAAGAGTAGTACACATGCAGAGGACGGACATTCTGCTTGGCATTGTAGATATCGAATTGTAGCTAAAGAATCTTGGCATCATTCTTCGCTTGAACATATGTGGACGCCAAAATAACCCACATCGCCTTGTTGGTTGGCTGATTCAGAATATCATTGACTATCTCTGTGGTGAGTGTATCACACAGCCAAACACGTGCATACATGTCATCTTGCTTCCAAGAAGCATTTACCTCAGTCTTATCCATTCGCTCCGGATCTGTCAAGATGCACTCCTTGTTGCACTGCATGAGGGTGAGGAATTGCATGGACCACAAGTCATAATTGGTCCGAAGGCTCTGAATAAAAAAATATCACCATTTGTTCTCTGACATGATGGAAGAACAGCAGACCAATGGAACTCAACTGAGGAGTAGACCGAAATGAACAAGTCTATACGATCATATGTAGGATTGGTTGTATATGTAGACGCATACAACCATCCTCATCAATCTCTGTCGCTCTCTAGGGCCTTGAAAAGTGATTTATATGTCTGGAATCGTGCACTCCGATTAAAATCAGACCAAATCGAACCTCAAATAAAGTCATAGGGGTGCGCGGAGGGGCACAAGAGGTCCAGTGGCAATTCGAGACAGTCGGAGGGGGTCATGGACAGTCTGGGGACCAGCAGCCGGCAGCCTGGGAGTCGGGGATAGCCGACGGCGGCACTAGGTCGGGCAACGGCGGTCTGGTCTAGGGCTGACAGCCTGGACTGGGCGAAGGCATGAGATTGACGGCTCAGCGATCGCCTGGCGCGAGGAGGAGATGGGGCGCCTGGTGGAAGGCCGTATCCCGATATATCGGCGATATATCGCCGATATATCGATATCGACATGGGACCGATATCGAAATCGATATATCGATATATCCGATTTCAGGCATTTTCTTCAGAAGGATTCCTAGATATAGCGATATATCGTCGATATATCGATATCGACACGATATCAATATGTCCTTCCATGCACGCCACTGCCGCCTGCAAAATAGGAATAGCAAAGAGAATCGAGCCCAGTAGTACCAATCTACCACCATGGGATACCCAGATAGATCTCCAAGCTACCAACATCTGCTTCATCTTCTCAATCACAGGTAATCACTATGTCATTTGCATCCTCCCAACAACCAGTGGCACACCAAGGTACTGCATAAGAAGTTCCCTACGAGGTGATCTCAACCAACCTGCACAGTGCCCAATCTCCATTCCCTTCAGGCTTGAAAAGCACAAACACCAACTTGGGAGCCTAGTGTCGAAGAGAGGCTAGGAAAAGTCTGACATCATGTGTAGGCTTTCTTCTTATCTTTCAAATGTCGGAATATTTCCTCCGAAGACTTCGAGCAATTCCTTCACTCCTTGGAAGAAGTGTCTAATTCTCCTTTTCTTTGATTTCGTCGCATGGAAAAGGGAGGACGACAGGGGGCAACCGTTGTGTAGCCGAAATGCATCGTTGTGTAGCCGAAAAGTGGGCTATATAGCCCTATAGCGCTAGCCTTGCTAAATCCTTCTCGGACTCATAAATGTCTGGATGACCCAAGGAGCTATTTCCCGCCTTGAAAAAGCAGGCTTAACACAGAGAAGATCTTCTTTCGAGTATCCCCTTACTCACCATGTTTAGCCTCAGGTCAGAAACCTTGCCAAAAATGTTAAGGACCACAGAAAGAGTCATGCACTCTCAGAGCCTCCTTCCGCAAATAGAATGGTATCATCCGCATACTGAAGAATAGGCATCGAGATCTCCTCCTTGTTGTAACTAGTACAAATGACATCTGACACAGCTCGATCCACCATAAATGACAAGGCATCTGCCGCGAGAACGAAAAGCACATGGTGGTTAGAATATGTTTTTAACGTTAACTTTCTTAGTATGAAGGTGGTTAGAAATATTAACGGTAAAGGAAATTTAGGAACTACCTTCTTAATTCCAATTCAAAAATTGAAGAGAGGAAGTAGAATAACCTGGATCCAAGCATGGGAACCAGTCTACTCATGGATAAACTGATAACTAATTGGGGTTAATAACAGGGGTTCTCCATTTACTTTTAAGCTAAAAATAAGAAATAACATGTTCCTCTATCTCTCGCATCTCGTCACATTGCGCTCTCTCTCTCTCCCGATGATGTCTACTTATGCAAAATCAAACGTAACATGGAACATAATTTATACACAGATGTATGAAATTCCCTGCATAGCAATTTTCGGCGGGGCAAAACTCGTATTCATCCAAGCAGCCATACAGACAGAAACGACATAAAAATAAGATGGTTGAAGCAAAAGTGTAGCAGGATACCAATTTCGTTCTCGCTGTCACGAACCCATTACCAGATGCTTCACCGTTCCCTTCCTCGTTAGCAAACGAAGTAGCCCTCCCATTCTCACACACAGGACTCGTGAATGCGCCATGCCGTCTTCTCGCTTTCAGAACAATCCCATCAGTCCTCTTTTCCTCTCCTATCCCCAAGCCATTTATATCCTCATTCTTCCAATAGCTTCCCTTGCAACTACTCCCCTTCTCGGCAACAGCACCACAGACCTCCAAATCATTACTGATCTTAGCGAATCTGCCACCCGACGTAGAAGCCATCCTCACCTGCGCCATCAACTTATAGGCCCTCTCGTTCAACTTCTCGTGCTCCCGTGGATCATTCTCGTTGCAAACGCCTAAATCCTGACGATCACCCTGCACGTTACACCAATTTTGGGCGACCCGAAACCTAAATAACAATCAGCGCGAAGCACAAAAAAGGAAAGGAGCCCGGTACCGATCCATCGGATTTCTTCAGAAATCGCTGGAAGTACTTGGACTGCTTGAGCTTCTCGAGATCAAGCCCTCCAGTCCCAGCGAAGACCTCCCCCTTCTCCCTGCCCGCTTGCTCGAAGGCGCGGCTGGAGGCAGAAGCACATGATTAGGCAATAGAGGAGAGATTGGAGAAGAGGGGAAGGGGTAGTGTTTACCGGTCGGAGTCGGGGTCGGAGGAGCGGAAGGAGGAGGAGAGCTTGGTGGAGACGGTGGAGAGGATGGGGGATATGAAGGCGGCGTCGAGGGGGGAGGATGAACGAGATTGGAGGAAGCCGAGGAGGCGGAGCGAGAGGATCTGGGCGGAGGGGAAGTCGCCGCGGCCGAGGGCGGCGTCGAGGGAGAAATCGAGGGAGTGGAGACGCTTGAGGTGGTCGTCCACATCCTTCCTCCAGCTTCCGCTGCTGCTGCCGTTAGTCTCCGTCGCCATCGCAGGGCGTGGCGGGAAGAGTTGTACACTAAACAAGATTGATCACAAGAGTCGGGCCCTTCAAGTTGAAGGTTACCAAACCTAAGACATGGCATGGCTCGACCTAATTGACACGAGTCTGATCCGCACATCTAATATTTTTGGGTAAATTACAAAAAAAATATCAATATATTTCAAATCTCGATTAAGATACCTGTTTTTCAATTGTAATAAAAACGGGTCCGATCATATGTTTTTGTCTTAAATAGAGACCTCTATAAGCTTCAACGACCTTTATATGTCAATGTTAGACTCTTAAGATGACGATTTAGGATGATATTTGTTACAATTGAAAAATGAGGTTCTTAATTGAGAATCGAGGTATAGTTGACGTCTTTTTTGTAATTTATCTTTTTTATAATGGAATTACGAAGAAGGGGAAATATGTAAATGAGCGTGTATATGCTAGTGATAGAAAGAATAATGAGGACAAATGAATATCTCAGGGATTATGCATATATGAAGAAAGACATGAGTCTGATCCAAACCTAAGACATGGCATGACTCGACCTAATTGACATGAGTCTGATCCACCCATCTAATATTTTTTTGGTAAATAACAAAAAAGATATCAATTATATCTCAATTCTCAAGTGACTCATTTTTCAATTATAACAAAGAGGAGCTTGATCTTATGTTTTTGTCTCAAATAAAGGCTTATATAAGCTTCAACGACCCTTATATGTCGACGTTAGACTCTTAAGTTGTATCGAAACGAGACGCGCAGACCAGCAGAAGCATGTGATAGTGGATTGCGCAACCGAACTATTACCGATAACATGCATGGCAATCATTGAGCAGAGATAATATCGATTCCATAAAAAGATCATTCAAACTAAGAGTTCCATTATTACAACTCCAATTGGAGTATTTTTGCAAAAACTATTCTAAGAAAATAAAACAACATCTCAACAGCTCTTTCAGGCATATAGATATTCTCCAAATCTTCACAAGTTGAATCCTACCACGTAAGAAAATACTGAGGAGTCTGTAGCACAGTCCTAGATATGCAATCAACTATGTTCTTCACATGAAATTGGAAAACATAAAATTCCATGAGTCTCATGTCCAGTATGCATCGAAGTCCAAGCATGAGAATTCTAACAGTCATTTAACTCGTTATATTTCATGTACTAGAGTTTTCCTAGAAAAACATCATTACGTGCCTAATTGTTCTCATTCATGTCTAGTTTGTTCCCTAAGGTAATTTAAGGTAATTTAGATTCTTTCATAAGCATGAGTATACATATGTAGTATACATAAGAATAAATAACATACATGTATTTCATCTTGTAGGGCATGTGTCAAAATATTCATAACAAGTACATTTTTCTTTTATCATATAATTCACTTTGCATTTGAACGTCCATGACTTTGATGGTTTATACTTTCTTAAACCAATTCGTGTATGACATGTAATGGTTTATTCTTTATTAAACCATCTCTTATATAATATATAATTCTTTATCTTTAAATAAACTATTTTCATGCATAACATGTAATGGTTTACATTTATAAATCATTCCTTTAATAACTTATAATTATTTTTCTTTATAAATCATTTCCTTGCATACTTTTAATGGTTTACCATTATAAACCATTATTTCATAACTTGTAATGATTTATCTTTATAAATCATTTCCTTTCATACTTGTAATGGTTTATCGTTATAAACTGTTTATTTCATAACTTGTAATGATTTATCTTTATAAATCATTTCGTTGCATACTTGTAATGGTTTACCATTATAAATTTTTTATTTCATAACGTGTAATGATTTATCTTTATAAATCATTTCCTTGCATGCTTGTAATGGTTTACCTTTATAAACCATTTATTTGTATAACTTCCATGCGCAATTGTGCATAACTTATTATGTGTTTTCAACCGCTGGTACTTGCGGTCCATGGCATGACATGATAGTGTAGCTACAACCACAGAGGACTTAGCTTTTGCCTCCATGGTTCCTTGCAATCATACGCCCCTTACGCGATAACATGATAGTGTTTGTAAAACTGTAGAGGACTTAGCTTTTACCTATGTGGTTCCTTGCAACCATGCCCTTTGCGGCGTTACCCCTTGAGCTAACACGACCCTTTACGGTCATTCATATGACTCTTTATGAGTATATGTCTTAAATCTGGTTAAAGGCTATCAAACTTGTTCTTTTTATCAATAACTTGCTCCAATTTTTTTTATTTTTAATAGAAAACCATCCGGTACTCATAATGCATCACATATCATGATTCGCTGCTCAATGGAATCGTGTGTGCGTCAAAACGACGTACATGTATAATACATAGGCTTTTTCTTAGAATTTCAATGAAATGTTGACTTTACTTGTTATGCAGAGTGCCCTACGCAACAAAGATCTGAGCATGTAAATTTGACCACTTCCAAGTCATGTGAATATTGAAATCCATTAATCTTTATACAATAGTGACATAAATTTTACGACATGAATGTATAATCATGGCATAACATAAAAAATAGTATAGAACTATATTCCTGAAGTGTTGTTTATAATACATAATGATTGTATGTAAAGATAGGTAGGTTCTATATCCGGAGCACTGTACATGGCATAATAGTACTAATTTTATAGCAAAACATTAAGCCCAGATCTTTTGTATGAATACAATTTGATATGGAGGATTTTATACACACAAGGAATATGATAAGGTCTAATTAATAACTGGATTAATATCATACTTGAATTCTAACAAAATATTTGTTTAGCTAAGAGTACTGCAATATACATAAAAAAAAGGATAATTACACCCATAACCCTGAGTACTCTTGCAGTAAAATTCATAACCCTGTATAATCACGAATTACGCTCAGGACCCTGAGTAAGTGCGCCGTCTTACATCTATAACCTTCCGTTACTTTATCTCATTAACTCAACCCAATGATTGGGTTAATCTAACTGATCAACAATCTAACGGTTGCGATTAACCCAAATAAAAAATATCCCACTCTCGTATGCTCCCTCCTCCTCCTCGTGGCCACCTTCCCTTCAGATGCCGCGGCACGGGGGATCAGCGACGACTTCCCGGCATGGGTGTGGGGGGAGGGCATCCAGGTCGTCGTGGAGATGGGGTGACCTGCAGGCCATCGGAGGGGGGCATCTGTAGGTCGCGCCGTGGAGGGGGGGCATCCGCAGGTCGTTGCAGGGGAGGGGGCAGGCGGCGCAACTACAGATCATCGCGCGCCGGGGGGGGGGGCTTTGGTCGGGGGGTGGAGGGCCTGCGGGTCGGGGGTGCAGGGCGCGGAGGTCCCGGGGGAGGGGGGGCTTTGGTCGGGGGGTGGGGGTCCGAACCCTTCACCCGCTCCTCTCTCCGCACTGCTCCACTCCGACCCCGCTACCGCCCAGTGTTGGAGGCGGCGGACTCCGAGGGCATGAGGCCATCCCTGTTCGTCCCGCCGGACGTGTCGAGGGAAGATGCGTCGGCGGAGGTGACAATGCATCTCTCGTGCTGCACATGCTAGGCGGTGCACCTCAGGCTTGGTGGTGCACCCCATACCCAGTGGCGACACTGGTACCTGCAGATCATCGCGCAGGGGTGGAGGGCCTGCGGGTCGGGGGTGCTGGGCGCGAGGTCGGAGGTGCAGGAGGTCCCGACGGGAGGGCGCTTTGGTCGGGGCCGGAGGTGCAGCTCGCAGACGGGGGGGCTTCGCAGGTGGTGGCTGGAGGTCGAGGGCAGGTCGCGGAGGTTGGGCGGGGCTTCCCAGGTGGTTGCTGGAGGTCGGGGAGGTCCGACGGGGGGCGGTGGTTGGCTGGGAGGTCGGTTGAATTGGGGAGAGGGGTTGGGGGCATGTTTTGCAAATAAAAATAAATATCTGGGATATTTTGGTCTTTTTTGACGGAAACCATCAAGTATAATGGCTAAATCAAACGGACCCTAACATAGGGTTATGTCATATAAGAGTTAAGTATTACTCGGGGTTTCTCATGTAATTCGCGATTATACAGGGTTATGAATGTTATTGCGAAAGTACTCAGGGTTATGGATGTAATTATCCCTAAAAAAACCCTTAGATAGACTAGCATGAATAATCCAATGAAGATTCATAAGTAACGAAAATTATAATTAATAATTATGACTTCAACACATACTAGCGATATGTGTATTATTAGAATGGAATTTATGTAGAACCTCGAACACATAATATAACTTGCACCATCTTTACACATGATGCGTTCTAAATCTTGAGTAATAGTTTTGAACAAAAACAAGAAGGGTCATATAATTTTGGATATCACAGAACCCCAATCCTTATCTAGTTGTTTTGCTTTAAAGGGAATACTTTCATCGTGTTGCAATATGATCTAGGACAAAATACTACGGGTTTGACCTATACATTTAGAGTTATCATTTCCATTTAGGTTAAAACCTCCTACATTTTATTTTACAAATACGTCGCACTAATTCATAAGTTGAATCTCGATATTATCTTTTTTTATTCATACATAAATCCAAGCTGATACCTTCAATCAATGGTCCATTCTAGATTGAATCTATGTATATACGTAATAACCTAAAACCGACACATAAAATTAAAAATTCATATTCTGGATATGATCATTGTTCATACAAAAATCCTACACCGATACATATCTTAGATCCAACGTGTAACTTCCTCTCTCATGGTCGTCGCGCCTCCTTTCGGTCACAGATCTACATTCTCTACTTCCTCTGATTCGACGTCACCTTATCCTACAACGAAGGACACCTGATAAGATCTCCCTCTAACTCTCTCTATCTCTATACTCACCTCTCTCTCAAATCGTAAAGACATGTGACAATGGAGAAGGTGAGGTATTGAGATTTTTATAGATATAAATTAGAGAATTGATGGGACATTAAATCCCAATCAATTTAGTAATAAGATGACAATAATGGTATGATGAAAAGATTATTGAGATTTTTTTTCAAAAAAATCCAGCTGTTACATAAGTTGACGATTTAGGCCCCAATTTGTTACAATCGAAAAACGAGGTTCCTAATTGGAAAATGAGGTATAGTTGAGGCGCTTTTGTAATTTACCTTTTTTATAATGGAATCATGAAGAAAGGAAAATATGTAAATGAATGTGTATATGCTAATGACAGAAAGAATAATGAGGACAAATGAATATCTCAGAGATTATGCGTATACGAATTTCTCGGTCGAAGTCCGGTTGGATGTAAATCAGGCTTAGATTCGAGCCATGCTCATGGATCGGGTTCATTAGGTTGGTCAGGTATGATCGAACTAATGATCATCCCTAATACTCAACCCTCAAGTAGAACATGGCACGAGACTTCAAATCTCGATTATGTCACAAGATCAAAATCGAACAAAATTAGTGTCTCGAAGTTAACCAATATTTTCTTGTTGAATGGACATCATCGTCATGTTCTTTTTACCAGAGGGATAATTTGTGCTAAATGAATGAACTCCCATGAAACGATAACAAGGGTCGAACAATTTCACTCAATATCATCAACGTTATCGAATTCTATACATGAGATTGTTGTATAGAGCCCAATGGTTAGCAAATATATTTACTTCCAAGATAAACCAAAAATACAAGGCAAGGTGTGGCACAAGTATAAGTTGTATTAACCCTTTGATATAACCAATCGCAACATATCCAAAGTTGTGACTAAGGAAATAATTGAGGAAGAGAGTATATATTCTCTCTCACACACACATAAGAGGATACCTCTCCAAGCATATGATGCAGGAAGTACATATCCTCTTAGCCCCCCCTCCAGTCTTGTTTCTACTTTCATCACATCTCGATAATATAGGAAAATGCAACTATAATGGAAGAAGAAGAAACCTTTTTCCACTTTGCAAGTCCAACTTACATTCCCGCTAATTCAATCTTTAATACCCATGTCTGCCACCTAGAAGATGAGCGTTGACATGTTATTAATTAAATTAACTGTCGATGAGCATAATGCTACACTATGTGTGATTCAAGAGGAATGCTAATGGGGTCCACTACGCATGTGGTCCATCTCTTATAGAAGTTCGCTTTATGTGCTTTGGTGAATTGGAGCCCTGTCTTTGCATAGGCGACTCATGTACATAAAACATGACGTTGTTACCTTTTGCATTGATGAGAAATCATGAATCATCGTGCAATAATATTATTCATTAGGGTTTAAATTTATAAAACGAGGTGAATAATCAAGGAAATCAAGTTTTATTGTGACGATTAGGTCATTTTAGACAAACACCATCAATTTATTCGTATCAAATTATGATTAATCCAAATGACATATTCTAGATTTAAATTCTTTTTTATCTTAACTCCATGTATGATATTTGAGATTTTTATCCTCATGTGACAAAGCATACATCTTGAATCGCATGCACATACTCATATATACATTAAAGGGTTACTACTCAACTTACTCACAAGTCGCTCCATGACATATAATTACTTGTCACGAGATAGAATAAAATAAAATGCATTTCGCAATAACATTATCAAGTCACATTCATCATTCACATCGGTATGTAATCGAATCCAATCATACCATATATGAGGGGATATAGTGTTGCTTTAAATCCCAGCTAAACTTTGTAGGCAAGACTAGTACATTACTAATAGTTGATCCTAGATATATTTTATTTGAGTCTTAATGATTCATAATCACATATACATACATTTACATCAGAGATTATGAAATAAAAATACATTCTACGTCATGACATAAGACAAAATATGAAACATATGATGAAATCAGGCCCCGAATTCATAAGTTGCAACCACCACACTTGAAATGGGAATATGTCATAAAACATAGACTCAAAAAAGTATTGTAACACTTAATATTTTATAGATATTTGGTCCAACTTTAGATATAAGTATAATACAAATATCCATCACCCTTTTCTATAAGGAAACACAAATAAGTCAGTAATCTAGTTCTCATGGCCATATTCCAACTCTCGTCATATAAGTTTAATTTCTCAAGCTGGCATGCTTCGAAAAATAAATCTGTGCTAATCAAGAATTTGAAGTATAATATTTTTTTGCTATTTAAACAACTTTTTTAACTAAAAAATAATAGCAATAAATTCCGTAAGATTTTACAATATTTTTTAACTAAAAAAAGAGTCTACATGCATTTTATTTTGCATTTGAATCTTCGCTCAAACGTCGTCAACTTTTGGTTGATGGTATGAGTCATTATTAAACCTTCTAGACATCGTTAATACCCTAAAACACGCCCATATATGTTGGTGAAAAATAGGAATATCGTTTGTTGTAAAAGATGTGAATAGCAAAATCACACAAAAAATAGTGTACCCTCTAAAAGAGAATATTAGCCATGTGTTCGATAGACTAGGAAACTAATCCAAATCATTAGAACTAAGCTTTGATACCATTAGAAGGGAGGTAGTATCATAGATCCGGGTCAATGCAAAGGAAATGAATGCAGTTCCATACTATAAATAAATGTAATAGATATAACATCATTTGGATGATGCTGAATCACTTATTCTACGGGATCTTACGGAGCCTATTCATGCATTACATGGATTCAGGTATAATCACAGAAAGAATTCTCCTTAAGCAAACCGGCCTATCCTCTGCTACGTATACGTAGGAAGACTTACGTGTTGATTGGATGCGAAGGCACATTTAATTGTGATTTCCAATGTGGCGGATCAAATCATATATCCGCATGGCGAATTACGCACATCATATAAAATATGAATTGGACGGGTTGAATTCGAAAATAAATCATATGAGCATATAGCAACAAAGGCATCTTCTACTGCTAAACCACATGGCATAAGAAACTTTTTATGTGTCATTTGATAAAGCACAAGGAAAAATTGTTATATGATCGTGGACATTAGACATGACTTGAAATTAACAATTTCTCATTAACATGCTTCAAATTGCGAAAAATAAATTTGTATTGATCGAGAATTTGAAGTATAACATTTATTTACTATTTTTAATAATTTTTTAAACTAAAAGACAATAACAAAAAGTTCCATAAGATTATATTATATTTTAATACTAAAATAAAGAGTCTACGTGCACTTTGTTTTGCATCTGAATCTTCATTCAAACGCCATCAATTTTTGGTGGATGGTATGGGTCATGTTTGCGCATATTGCCTGATTCTAAAAAACTCACAAGCCTTCACAGAGCTCCCATATTTGAAGACCAAGTGATTTACATTCTCAATCTCCGTCTGACATCGAGAACATGTAGGGTCCACTACCTGAATAAATTGAGTGAGATTATATCATGTCAATAGTCTTCCCCTTCTGAAGAGCCACATAAAAATCTCGATGCGCATTGGAACATTCCACCTCCAGATTCTTCTACAATTCGCCACGCATCCTCCAAGGTCAAAAGTCATTGGGTCATTCATGGCCCTGTACGCCTTTTGAATAGAGAAACACCCATCATACCATGTCCAACTGTCCCGACACTCAATATGCTCCACCACACCATCTAGCTCTGCAAACATCACCAAAAGCTCCTCTAATCGTTGATCAGAAAACTCAGATTTAAACTGAGGGTAAAAAGAATGTTCATCCCACACATCTGCCACTGAGCACTCCGGGTTAACAGTCAAAGCTATAAGATGTGGGAGCCGGGAACCTTACCCCCAACGCTCGTTCTCACTCCAATCATCTATAAAAAAAACTTGCACCATCCCCAACAACCAGCCTCAATAAGGTGAATCTCCTGAACCACTCTGCAGACACCACGTCAGAAATGGGATGGAGCAAGTCCAGGATCCTTGTGGCCAAGGAGTGATGGTCTAGCACCATAGATCCTCCTAATTAGCATGCAAACCAAACTATCACACTCCCCCCAGATGCCAACGGTCCACTGGCTGAGAAGTGCCTTATTCATCTCCTCCAAACTACGAACTACAAGGCCATCATCCTGCTTCAAACACAAAATAGACTTTCCACCAATGGAAACTTATTTGATTGCCCAGAGGACGACCATAATAATTGTCTCATGATGATCTCTAGTCTCTTCCGCTCCCCCACCAACATGAGTCTAAAGGAAAGGGAAAAAACGGGATTGCGGATAGAGTTGACCATAGTAGCACCAGTCTACCGCCTCTATACAGGCACATAGATTTCCAACCTATCGGCTTCTGCACCATCTTTTCAATCACCAGTAATCAGTCAGCCAATTGCATCTTCCCCACCACCAGTGGCGCGCCAAGTACTGCAAGGACAGTTCTCTGCACATGGAACAAAGCTATCCATCACACACGTCAATCTCTAAATCGTCCAAGCAAAAGGGTACAAATTCTGACTTTTCCCCATTTAGCTTTAGCCTAGATACACCGTTGAATAAGTCAAGAACCGCGGATAAGCCTATGCAACTCTCAAAGACACCCTTCGCAAAGAGTATCGTTTTCTCGGCGTACTGGAGAACGGGGATACAAATCTCCTCCGTTGAGTATCCACAACAAATCTCACTCATCATCGCACAATCAAGCATGACTTACAAAGCATCAATCGCAAGAATAAAGAGAAGAGGTACCAACAGGCATCCCTGACAAACTCCTCGTTGTGGTTGAAAGTACCTTCCCTTTGGTTGTCCATTCACAAGAACCACACAAGATGCTGTAGTGATGCATCGCTTCATCCATGGAATCCATTTACCGGGAAATCCACATCTAAACATCAATGCCCAAATAAAGCGCTAGTTCACATCGTCATAAGCCTTTGAGAAATCTACCTTCCACAAAACCCCTTTATTTTTTCTTCTGCATTAATCTGTGACAATTTCAGATGTCAAGACCACATTGTCCATGAGCTATATGTCATGTAGGAAAGCACTGTATGCTAGGAGAGATGAGCTTACAGAGAACCATCTTCAATCTGTTTGTTAGGATCTTGGCCACAATCAAGTAAGTTGCATTCGAAAGAGCAACAGGGCGATAGTCCTCCACTCTGATGGCAATGTCCTTCTTAGGGACAAGAAGATAAATGATCTATTGAGCGGTCAAAACCACAGTTCCCTGCTGCAAATGCTCTCACTACCTAAACACCTCTTCCATAATCACCTTCCAAAACTCCTTGAAAAAGAGAGCCGGAAAGTCATCCTGTCCAAGATAACCATCCACATTAAGATCAAACACAGCTTCGTGTACCTCATGCATCTCAAAAGTCCTCATTAACGATTCCTACTCTGCGTAGAAATCTGATCCACCCTACGGGCCAGACATCTTGAGTCACAACATGGTATGGGCCTACTCATAAACTTGAAAATAGTCGGTAATCGCCTTTGCGACCTCTTCTTTCCAATGGTAAACCTCCTCCCCAACCTCCACGGAGTGTATCAATTTCCTCATCTGCCTCCCTTTTGCCACCGCATAAAAGAACATGGTGTTGGCATCCCCCTCTTTGAGCCATTTCCATCATGATCTTTGTCTCCACTCTAACTCCCGCTTCCTATCCTCCTCCTCAAGAATCTTCTACGCTACCCCACGATTTACCAACTCTTCCTCGTGCAGCTCCATGTAATACTCTAGTAGGTCCAACCTTACCACTTCTTCCTGAGCATAACACCTCCTCAACTCCAGCGTAGCCGAGATTCCTACTAGAATGACATCAACCTTTGATGAATCACAACCTGCTTCATAGAAAGGTGCACCGTTGCAAAACCATCCACCTCAAGTCCCATCCAAAAGAGATGACCAACTCCCGGAAGCCCTCCTCCAACATCTAACACTGCTTGAACTTAAAATATGACGACGCCCATCTTCCATTGCACATATCCAAACAAAACGACGTATGGCCTAATCTAGATCTAGAAAGAGAGGTGATCGCCAAGCTGTATAACTCCAACACCTCCAAGTTTACCTACGACTCGCCACATACAAGACCTCAAGCACAATATCCCAATCATCTTAGCAAAGAGACTCGAACCAGAGTCTTGCGACCATCTACCCCATGTTCTATCCTATGAGAATAACATGACATTGAAGTCACCAACAACAAGCCATGTCGTCTCCAAAAATCTTGTCCTAATCTCCCACAGGCCTCAGCTCACCCCATAATATCGTATTCTGTGAAGACCCCACAATGCCATACATCGATGTCACCACAAGTCAAGTATGGCTCCTCTTGCAAATTAGAACAACTATGATCAAGTGCACTAGATTTAATTCGTCCTCCAATGTAAAAAGATGATCATTCCAAGCAACGACAATACTACCCAAGTTGTCGTTTGCGAATACAACTTTGAACTCACCGAGAAGAGGGTCAACAATGGAGCTCCATCTCACCGAATCCCGTGAATTAATTTTACTTTCCTGCAACCAAGCCACATCCACCCTCCATATAGCCAACATCAACCCGGTCGCCAATTGCTTCTCAGATTGGCACATCCCCGTACATTCCAAGATAAGAGCTTCATTTGAGAAGCAATGGGGAAAGCACCCTGTCACCTTAACCCCCACTATATGTGCCACCTTCGTCTCCAAGAGATTTTCGGGAGTGCTTCCATTCGTGACTTTGGGGGTATTGTGGGTGGAACTTTTCCAATCACCCGTCAAGCTGGGCAGTTGTGGCACCTCACCTTCTGTACATCCCTCGTCCCGATCCACCAGGTGTCCCCAACGTCGATTCCTCCCCCACCTCCAGGAGAAGGGAATCAAAACTTGATCCCAGGAGATTCAAAATGGGAAGGAAGCTGACAGTGGGATCTTGTACATGATGACCAAAGGGCTTCAAAGATCGAGGTGCAACGGTCGAACAACGATCCTTGGCCCAAGGAAATATCTAGGCATGTATGTACAATGAATGAGGAAAAACTTTAAAGAAGGAATCGAAGCGTATTAGTGAAAGTATCGAGCTCCAAAAAATTGAGAAACGAGGTGGAAACACAACTCTGACAAAGCTGCTGGTGCAGTCAAATAGTTGACCAAGGTCAACTAGAGATGCATCCTGGTTGGTCCACATGGACCAACCAGGAAAAACTAGCCTAAAAATATTTGTAAATACTGAAAGAATTAATAAATAATTTTATTAATTTAACATTGTAAAATAAAAAATGTTTACTATTTTTATAGTATTTTATTATGATTTTTATTTTTTATAGGATATTTCAAATTACTTTTTAGGGATTAAGTACAGGTATATTTACTTATGTTTTAGTGTATTTTATTTTTATTTTGAATTTTGGATTTTGATTTTTTTATTATTTTATCATATTATTTTATATAATTATAACCTATTCTTATATACATAATATATTTTTATTATTTTTTTATGATGTATTATTTACACTTAGATAAATAAGTATGCTTATTATATAGGTATAGTTATTGCATATTCATCTCTCTATTTTATATACATATTTTATTTCAATGTTTTCTTTATGCCTTTATTCTAATTTTAATATGTACAAGTATTCTAAATAATATTTACAAAATTATAAAAATATAAAATTATAAAAATAACAAAGATTAAATAAAATAAATATTTTATTCAAATGGGGTGTAAGGATCAAAAAGACCCTCAGGTGCCAAGCACGTGAATTTTAGAAACTTTGCAAAAGCACCCCCAAGCTCCAACCTAATACCAGAGAGACCCGTCCATTCCGGGGTCACATGAGGCGCACGTGACCCATGGAAAAATTGCATACACACCCTCCGAATTCGCCAATTTTGAGTATTCCCATTACTCATGCATGATATATAGTGGAAGATATGGGTAACTCGAAGTACATGTTCCCACATTTATTCGTTTCCTTTCAGGTGTAAGCAAAAAAATCTCAAGTAACCATAGGGTGAAAATGCCATTCATATGTTCTCCAAATGCTTATATTGATATTTTTGAATTCACTTCCTTTTCTTCCAAATAGGGTGACAGCCCGTGGAATTTGCTTTACCACAATGTCTCATGAGTGAACTCCCTCTCCTTCTTTTTCATGTATAAGCATATATAATTCTTTTGAAATGTCATACACCTCACATAATCTTATATGCACATTAGCTTACTCGTATATAGACAATTTCAATCCATCAATCTAACAGTCTGTTAAAATGTACATGCTCAAATACATAGATGCATATCAGTCATCGGTTGAAGGATGCAAGCATATCTTGTGACAATCTATGATACAAGACTTTATCTATCTCTCTCTCAAGTTACCTCTCTAACTATATTGGTCCGACAACTTCGAATCTCGATTCCTATATGAATGACCTGCATCAAAAGTATCATATGAACATTAGTCTATGAAGAAGATTTCCATCTCTTCTTAGATGCAAATCAGAATATTGGATAACATTATTTGAAGTTAGTCGTCCCTCGATCCAACACTTTATATTAACAACTACAAATATGCTGCTCTGGTCTAACTCTTTATATCATCATCTACATATACTCAAAATGGCCAAAGTACATAGTCCTAATCTACAAAGGGATCTAATCAATCATAGAAACCTAAATACATTTTATTTAAATACAATGAATGATATAATTTCTAAATGGCTCGTTGAGGGGCTTACATGTCTAACACAACAAGCACGACAAATTCATCCAACCCATCACTCTGAGTGACAAGAACAATTTATGTAATAAGTATTGTATTTGTATTCATTACAAATTATGAGTTTAATTATTATTTCAACTTAGTTACTCATTTTTAATGATTTAATACCCGCATGCCTTACATAGTACTTCATATCAATATCTGTAGCAATTGTGATGCCAATACCGCTACAAAACATATGCTCACACCAAAGTGCTTATTTCTATCTCATTTATTGATTAAAGAACATTCAAGACCTTAACTTTACAAAGTACATTTTGTAGTCATTTCCATTATTTCGGGTGTATAAACGACATGTCTATGACACACCCTTTTCGAAGTTGGTGAAATGACACTAATATCCATTGCACCAAAGCCCATGCATGGCGGCAAAGGTCATAGACCTACAAGTTGCAAAGAAACAAGCTCCACGACCCCCTTAATACATTCAAGAATCTCTTCCTGCTCTTACTACCCCATCAGGTGCATTATATTCAACAGGAGTCTGAGACTTCCTTTGGGAAGCAACAATTGGTTTTGTCTGAGGCACACCAGCCGCATCACAACTAAAATTCCAAACCAATTTCGGAAGCTCCTTCAGTTTATGAGGCGAAGCGGTTTTGATACAATCAAGTACAAGTTGCTTATAAGTTTGATGGTGCCAACTTCCTGATCAGAGTTACTCATCTAATCACCATGCAGTGTACCAACTACATGGTCAACTACAATTCCACTCTTGTAGTTAATATATGTTCTCAGCAGCAAACTCAATGTTAAAATATGTTCTCAGCAGCAAACTCAATGACAGTGCTATAGGAGGTAGAATCTGCCACAGTACAAACAGCAATAGCAACATCATCACAACCAACCATCTTCTTCTTATTCTTCACAGCATCAGCAGCCTCAACACCAGCAGATGTTGAACAATGTAATGCATAGAGAGGATGTTGAACAAGATGCCAGGAGGATGGAGACCGAAAACACAGAACAATGAAATAGAGCAAAAAGACCACAAAAAAGATTAAAGGAAACGACTAAACTGGCATGAATATCTATAATTATATTATTCAGAACCTGATACTTTCGAATAGACACACGAGAAGACTTGATGCCTTCATTTGCTGAGAGTTTTGTAAATATTGTTTCATAAGACTCGCAACGTAAGAGCTGATCAATTATATTGTTGTCTACCTTTCTACAGATGGATTCTCAAAACTTGTCTACTGGTTGCAGGTTTTATGTGAAATCAAATGTTCATCATACTTATTTTCACGCAAAAGGATGCCAAGGTTAGAGATATAGAAGTGGGCACAACAACAAATACTACAACCCTTTACAAAGATCAAACTCTTGTATATTCGGAGGAAAAAAACAAACTTTTGTACATTTGGAGGGAAAAAACCAAACTCCCGAGACTTGATTAGCATGCAACTTCAAAAAATCAAAATTATTATTTAACAGAAACATTATTACCATTTTTTTTGTCAAATAGGATACCAACGTGGATGACAAACTCATCCCGTTATTAACACAATCAAAAAAGCCCTTTGATACCAGAGATTCCTGTCTCAATGATACCCTAATCAAAACATACCACTTTGAATAAAAAAACTTGATATGAAGCACCTTATGCGAAAGCAAGGAGAGCCAACAACAATTGCACTTTCAGGGGCGAAAGGAACATTAATTTTTTTCATAGCAATGCTACACATACAAATGGTGGAAATCACATTTTACCGCTTTGGATTAGCGACACCCTTGCTACAAAACTAAAATTTGTTAAGAAATCATATCGTAAGAAGCTCAAAAAAGTTGTTCATACTAACATCAAAATCATTTAATAGCACAAATACCGAATCACTAGAATCAAAGACTGATTTAATCTTTGACTACAGATCAGCCTCTTTTCCTGTTCCACTATTCACCATTCACACCAAAGTACTGGAGCAGAATTTTGCAAAGCTGGAATTTTATTAAGATATACAAAACTTTGATGCCTTCCAGCAGAATAATAAGTCTCATATTGAACAAAAAACTCCGTAAATATTATTGGGATCAAGCACGTATAATGTGGGTGACATCTTTTTTCCCTGAAAACAGAAAGGACCATATGCTCAGTAAGGCTAAGATTACTTCACGTTTCTTTAGCATAAGCCAGCCATACAATGAAGAAAGCTGGTGGACATGGCATAGAACATTTGAAATATTATTCAAAACATCTTATTCCTCCACATTCCCTAATCAAACATGTCCTATTGATGAGACCAACAGAGCACCAGAGAATGGCGAGTAAACTGTCCCTTCCAGCCCTTCCATTTGCAGGGACTTCGCACTATGCAAAAAGGAACACATAATTTTGTGCATTTGCACTTTGAGCTTTAGCTATATATACTAGGAATCCAAGAGATCTAGTCAGGTTAAAGTTAAATACTTTCAAAAACGGGAAAGGTTCTAAGATTGAAGAGTTTTATCTTCATGATAGGCATCTTTAATATGACAAATAAAAACACAGTTCCACTAATACAGATAATCCAGCGGAAAACTTCTTCTACAAGTTCAGGTATGTCTTGTACCCAAGTCAAAATTTTCAACGTTGAGAGGAAGTAGTTCATTAAGCACAGTGAATTCAGAAGAGTATACGAACAAAATATCAAACATCTCTATTACTCTAAATAAACAATCAAGTAAGCTCATCTGGAGAGGATAGAATACTACTGCTGATAGCACAGAGCTTTTCATTTCCTGCCAACTTTAACAGCCTGCCTGTTCCTCTTCTTCGGTCCAGACTTTTTGACCTGGAGGCTTCTGTAAACAACACTCAGTCTGGCAAGAGCTGCACTTTTCAAATCCGGTCTGTAGTGGTTATCCGCAACCTGTATAACAATTTAAACATGTTTCAGAACATAGAAGCAATAAAACAGTAATGGCAATGCCTATAGCTTGACGAAATGCAACCATAAAATCATTAGAGAAGGCACCATGCAAATAGAAAAAGGTTATTCAGCAAAAAAAGATTAAAGAAAAAACAAAATAGTACAAGACACTTCAGCAGAGGAATGACTTAAGAACCCTTAACAATGACATTAGCATTATGAAATGTATAAGCTAAACTTTAATATCAACAACACAATAAAACACTCGCTGTCATTTTATAGCCGTTAAATCAAGTCATTACGAACTTATGCTCGGACGATGACTCCTTATCAAGAATAAGGAGACTTTATTCAAGATTAAGGTAACCACATTGCGTTTATATCGACAATGTATTTATGTATACAGCACCTACTCATTCATTTCTTTCCGAAAACTAATCAAAGAAGAATGAGGGAGATACCCCACGTACTCCTCTTTATTCCTACCCTCTTTCAAAGGAAAGCTATCTCATTGCAGATAAATAAAAATGGATTGTATACTTGCCATCTTTATTAGTTCAAAAGTTATCATTAGATCCACACCACAAGGGAATCATGCAAAAACCACATTCTTAACAGCAGAATTAATCATATGAAACTGATACTGCATTATGATGAGCAAAAAGTTATCATTAGATCCGCACCACAAGGGAATCATGCAAAAACCACATTCTTAACAGCAGAATTAATCATATGAAACTGATACTGCATTATGATGAGCAAAAAGAAAAAACCCATCCATTTAATACTTATCCCACAACCCAACCAAGAAAGAATGAGAGGGAAACGCCACTTATTCTTCCTTATTCAATATAACTCATTCAAACAGGACTATCAAAGAATAAACATAAATAAATTGCATTTTAAAAAATAAAAGGTGACCAACAAAAAAGTGTGCACCCAAGCCCATCTATTCATGCAATACCAAAATACACAACTACAACATCCACGCCTTATACAGGGCCTTTCCAAGCTCAATTACATTTTATACATAAAACATTCACGTTTGAAGATTATCATGTTTCTTGCCAACCATATCGTCCATATCAAAGAAACAGCCATAATTATGCCCCCCTCAGCCCAACCCAGTTGTAGCCAACGGACCCAAAATGAAATCTTCATTGTTCCTCCATAGGCCTGCCAGCCGAGTGGTCTCCCAAATCCTTGCAGATCTTGCGTACTTAAAAAGAGATGGTTGATATCTTCAATACTTTTTTCCAAACCTTGACAAAGTATTGTTAATGATTTAGAACAATCTAGCCCATCGAGCATCAGCCATAGGAACACATTTACACTGGGATCTTACATTTCCAAATTCTTATGCAGCCTAGAGTCATAAATTCGGGGTCAAAAACTGTGGGATGTACATAAGACCATAGATTCCTTCTTAGCTGAGAAACGTCCCCCAAAACAAGTCCCTGAATCCCAACCCACCGAGGGACCATCCACCACTGCAAGAAGTCCCGACAAGAGGACAACTTCCTCTACTATCTAGTTCGAGGAAACTAGCATAGAAGATAAAAGTCCACGCTACACTCAACGAAGCACCCAAAACATTAGCAGGCAAGGCCTTAAATTTCGGAATTCGCTTTCGTTTCACCAATTCTATAAAGAGAAAATTTGGAGGATTTTGTTGAATTTCAGAGAATATTGCCGAAAACTTCGGATGTCATAGAAATGACTTTCAATTTGATTTTTTACCAACAATTAAGATTTTTAATGTCCGTAAATCAATGAGTAAAGCAGAAATACATATTTGTAAAATAGAGACATGAATGTCAGTTTTGAAGTAATATTATCAGCATAATCACCACATATGTTGATATACAATAGCAAATTGCTGCATAAGAATTGATTTTTGAATTGGAAGCAAAAAATCATGACAATCACCTCTTCAACAAGAATGAGGCAGCACTTTTAATAACTACTAAACAAAATATATAGACAAAACAAAAGCTTTTCAGCCCTAAATGTTAAATTTAACTCTTGAAGCTTGTTTCTAACTGATTTGGTTTGTATTCATACCTAAAGTTTCGGAACTTGCTAAAGGAACTCCTTCAAACAATATAAAGCTCTCTAAGAACTCAACAAATCGACGGAGAAATGGGTGAAAGTTCATTAGTTAAGGCAAATTTCAATTACAGCAAAGGGTGGATTCTCTTATTTTTGACATTTACCTGACATCATATGCAAAATTTCGCTGGCATTTTGTCGAAATCCTAGAGAAAAAATAATGCAGCATTTCTTTTTACCTGACCTAGAGAAATTGATTTTTTAGGAAGTCGGACAAGTTTCCTGAAGAGATCATGCTAGCAAGTACATATAAAAGCATAGGAAATAGATCATAAAATGCCCCCTCATCTGTCCAATCATCTACACATAATTAGAAACATGTCCCATCTCCCAACAAAGGTTTGATGATGGAGTAATCATGCACATCACCAAATAGATATCATTCCAAAAATTGGAGGGCACAAGTACAAGACCAAGCTGCATAGAGAAACTAGATGTGATCCCATAAAAGGAACGAAGTAAGAACATATGTGCTTTTACCCCAAATAAACATTGTCCGCTTAGCGATCAATGCCATGTTCAACTCTTTCAAGCAACACACTCCCATCCATGGAAGGCTGTATCCCGATATATCGGCGATATATCGACGATATATCGGTATCGACAGGTCACCGATATATCGCTGATATGTCCGATATCGGGTATCGACACGCAAAAAAGGCGAGCTGAATCCCGATGTCGGCGATATATCGCCGATATATCGGCGATATATCGGTATCGACATGGTACCGATATCGATACCGATATCGATATGTCCTTCCATCCCATCCCACCCACCAAAATAGGCTGAGAAGGACCTACCACCCCATCAGTGGGATACCCGATGAATCCCATGAAAAGGTCCAAAAGAATAGCCATACCAGATGATACATGCACCTATAAGTGCAAGCCGACATAAGACAAGTGGACAGGAGCACACTAGTAAGGTTGAAAGAACCATCTTTCACAAAGGCAGTCTCTCCTTGAAAGGAGGTTAGTAAGGCCGAAAGGACCATCTTTACAGAAGCGGTCTCTCATTGAAAGACAAAAGGGCATTAACCCTAGTAGCATCTTCCCAAACATCTCAACTAATGGTAACCAATCTACATGTTACAATCGACCACAAAATAGAGGTAAGCCCAGGTAGATAATTGGTAAGCTCGTCTTGATGGTCCTCAGAATGTTCACATAAACTCCACAACTCACCAGAATCGACTCTCTTTGGCAACATACAATTGAGAGATTTATCCTATCGCTCAAACCCCTTGTTTCCCTCTCTGAACTCCTCCATAATTGTCATAACGTCAACATCTACTATGTCCAACAACTCTAAAAAGGAAATAGAAAAATCAACAAATCCAGGGCAGCCATCTGCTTTGAGATTGAAAATCACCTCTTGGGCTTCTCAACAGCTAAATTCTCAGACAATAATATATGTCAACTCCCAAGATATTTCACCCACTCCTCTTTCGTCAAGCACTGCATGACCAAGGCCTCTTGTTGAAAACTCGAAACTAATCAACTACTACATCTGCCGCATCACAATCTACGTGAAACATCTCCCCGCTAAAATGAAATGAATGTGATTCTTCCGATGTCCACCATTTTCCTAGCATGGAAGAATCACATATCTGTATCCTCATCCTTCAAGCACTTTCAAGATTCTACCTCGACATATATCTTAATTTTACCCCACTTTTCCTATCTCCCTACAAGATCACCTTCTCTTGTGAACCCTAAACTAGATCTACTCCTCACTTTGATCAGGTTCATCCTTGTAGGAGTCCAGACAAACCACCACATCTTACACATTGGCCCCTCAACTATATATGGTTTGTATGGATTTCAATTTTAAACCTCATAAGCAACTTCCTCAAATCTACCAATTTATATGCAATCCACCTAGCATCGAATCCTGTTGTGACGACCAAAAATCTACTACCATATCTTTGAGCCCATACTCCATCAACCACGACCGCTCGAATCTAAACATATACCTTGGTTAATCACCTTCTCCAGACAAACAATATAAAGGCATGTGAACCGCTTGCTACCAAGGTAGCAACCACACCATGAACAATGGGAAGAACGGCTCCAACAAGTCCCCTGGCATTAGGCAGTGACCTGGACAAACAATTCCTCCACACATACATGTTAGAAGCATCCACACCCTCTAATGATAGCTTGCCAATAAGATACAAGAAAGCCTCATAATTTGGACCCTTACCTCCCCTAGCAATAAGCTGATCATATCTAAAAAATGTCGCTATTGAAGTACCACCCACAATCAGTGTTCAGGAAATCGGCCGAGTATACCGCATACTCGGCCGTATACTCGTATTCAGTAGCCTTGGCGCACCGAGTATGGTCAAATCGGCATCTAGGCAGGTCAGGGCGCATACTCGGCCGAGTATACCGTATATGCGGCCGTTTATGCGGCCGATTTTCGAATAGACTTTTTTTAAAACCTTAACCTAAATTCGGACATCTGACTTAACGCTTTTTCAATTGATGTTTTTGCTCACTTGACTCTATTATCCCAATAGTTTTGTTCCTTGTACCTTCAATTCTTTATTATTATAATCAAGAATATAATATTTAGAGGATATTAACATGATATTAAAAATTTATTTATATTTTTAATAATAAAAAATACCAAACCGCATAAAACCGCATACTCCCCGCATACTCTCCCGCATACCGCATACTCTCTATGCAGTGACCCCTCCGACTGAATACCGCATACCGCCTTCCTGAACATTGCCCACAATCCACAGAACCTCCGAGAACTTTCCACGAAACACTGACGGATCATCCCAAAACTCTTCACTATGTAGAGTACCCGCAGACATGTATACAAAGATCTTTACACTAGTGTCGTCCTATGAGCACTCCAAGATGACCATCACAAACTTGGAGCCCAACCACTCCTCCATCTAACTGAATATATCACAATTTCACCCAATCACAACTCCTCTTGCGATCACCTCCGTACCAAGCACCAAAAATACGTGAAATGAGTGTACACAAAAATGATTCCATGCCATTAAATCTCACTCCTCAATCTTATCTCTTGTAAGCAGGCACCATCCACTTGCCAAGCTCGAGTTCCAATGGCCACCACTTCTCACGATCCCCCAACCCTTTGGCATTCAATGTTAAGATCTTCATATAACAACAGAAGGGCCTTTCCATGAAACCAAAAAACCACACAATCAGCCACACAAGTGTGAATGTTGCTCGTATATGTTGCATTCTCTTACTATCTTACATTTCCACACTAAGTTGCTACTCCAATACATCTTCTGACTCTTGTTATCCCATACCCAACCATCCCCCATTGACCATTGTCTAACAATGGTAAATAAATTCTAAGGTGATCCATTGCCTCACACTCTATGGAGACCGTCGACTGAGACTTTCAATCACGAAAAAAGAGTGGCAACGATCACAACGTACCAACATGATCAACCCATCATCAGACAAAACAGGTACAACAAGAAGGGAGTTCGATTAACATAATATACCAACTACGGGGGATTTACCTCAATGTTCCATTCATCTCAACCACCACATACAAATCTTCGATCGATCGCAAAACATGGACACCATCCCCCCACACACTTGAGTATCTCCATTACTGCCTCCTTCCAAGAAGATCAAAGCAATAAACCATACATATCAATCAACCAATGCCTATTGAGGAGCTTACCATGATCCTTAAAATGGTGGGTGTTGCCATGTGATTGCCAGAATACCCCAAGTCCCACTTCAAGGAGTGCCTCAAACACCATAACATCATGGATGTACATCTCCACATAGTGCAAGAATATGCCATCTTACATACACGCATCATCTCTTGCCAACCTCAGGACCTCCTTTAGGCATCCAAGTTCTTCATGCGGGCCATCTACCACAAGAACCATGTCAATGCCATTTCATATCGCAAAACAATGGGTGTTGCCATGTCCCTCTTCAAGGAGGGACTCAAACTCCTCAACATCATGGATGTACGTCTCCACGTTTTGACGAATACCTCATCTTCCATACGCATCACCTCTTGCACCCCCAAGACCTCCTTTAGGCAAAAGTACCTCTTGTGAGACTTTTGTCGCAAGAACCGTGTCAATGCTGCTTCACATCCCCTTCGCAAATCACATTGATGCCACATCTTTGTTTGCCACAAGTTGATTCCAACAACCCTTCACGGTCCATACTTGTAGTTGATGCCCTGAGGTTTTCGCCATTCCCCTTCCTGGAAACAACACGCCCATCCAGGAGTCTCCTCCTTCACAACATCCTCCCGCTTGACTCTCGCACCTCTCCTCGCTCCATAGAGCGGATCCTCTCTTGCTGGAAAACCCCCTCCGCACCCTCCTTCCAATGCCTCCACACCAGCCCTTCTCTCCATCTCCCTCGTTTCAGACCAGGCAGGGAATTTCGTCATCCCGTTTAGTACAAAGAGCTCTCTCGGTACCAACAAATAATTCAGTGGAAGCAACAAGCTCACTAGTATGTAGAGAAACTCTTACATCATGAGCCAAATGTAAGTTGTAACCAATTGGACTAAAACTAAGGATAAAAATGAATGGTCTAAGAGATGTAGATTAATATAAAAAAATATAACTAAACTACCTCTGTGACATGACAAAAGATAAGAAAGCATGGTATAGAACAACCAACATATTCAATCCTTTATTTGTTTGCACAATCAAAGAAAATTCGTTATACAGATGAAATGAACATATTGTTGCAGATTAGTATGCTTGCAAAGAATCAATAAAATATAGGTGGTTCAAATACATGCATGATGCAATGTGACTCAGAATTGGCAACAGATGAAGATCAGAAATGCAATTTCAAATGGCATCACCTGATTAACCACAGCCTTTGCCATCTTGTGGAACTCCTTCTTCATGACAGACCTGTGTACCAAACTTGCAGGCTTGTTTTGTTTCTTGACCTTAGTTGTTCCCAAAATAACAGACAACCCCTCCCCAGCAGGCTGGATCGACAATGACTTCTTGTTCGCCAATCCTGTCATTGTCATGCCATCAGAAAATTCTGCAAACAACATTAAGCTGTTCCGGTGGCAAAAGATATCTGAATAAGATTTCTAATAAGATGAATTATAAAACCATATTCAAGCTTCGTCTATTATAATGGCATAAGTGCCAAACTACAGCTAGACTGATTTGTCACATACTTCTTGTTTGCAATCCTATTACTTTTTGCATCATCATAAAATTCACAAAAAACGCTTTGATGTAAGGGTTTCTAAAGATATCCAAATATAATTCTTATCAAGATCCCTAAAAACATGCCAACCATAAGTGTCCATAACTTCTTGTTGCAAGGACATGTCAAGAATGAGTGGAGATTATCCATATCCATAGCAGTAACATCATTAAAAAACATGCAATCACAACATTGCATGGTTCAAACCAATACTCGAACACATTCCATGTTTTGGGTTGATAAAGATATCCAAATATAATCTTCATCAACCTACACATTATAAAATTCCACAAACAGCACTTAGATGATTGTACTTCGATGGCTAAATATATCCAAATATAATTCTCATAATTCAAACATGACACAGATCAAACAAATAAACGAACATGGTGACATGATACAGTAAAATCACAATACCAGAGTACTTAGAGGAGTGGACATTGAGGAGATTATTGGGCTCCTTGCTGAACTGCACCCTAGCCGTGCTGTTGCCGAACTCTTTAACGAGGAAGGAGTTGTTGTGCTTGACGATCTCCCAGATCAGCGATCCCGGGACGCTGGCCATCTCGACTGCAGCAACGAGAACACGAATCGAAATCAAATTTATTTGATATCTGATATGTGAGATCTTGAGTAGGAATTTGCTATCCAAATTTTTTTGGGATCTGAGATGGGATCGAGATGAGGGAACTGCTTACCGGAGAGGGTGATGGATGAGTAAGGTATAGGGGCGGCAGAGAAGAAGGGCAGCAGCGGGGGAGGATGGATGGACTAAATTAGGGTTTTTATGTGAGTTGAAAACCCTAGAGAGGGAGGAGAATGGCCGGATGGCAAAAGAATTATAATTATATTAGCCAAAGAAAGATGCTAATCTCTAACGTATAGTTCAACCCTGAATAGATTTTGAGGTATTTACAAATACCGTTTTAAAAATGTTATAAGTTACATTACGATTCATGAACAAGATTTGGCAATCCAACATGAAGTTACAAATATCTATATAGCATGTTGGATGTTGTTGCTCCAATTATCTAAATCCAATCTATAGACTTAATTGATCTAATCGAATAGCTTCCTTCATGGAGTAGGTGAGTTTACCTACTCCATATCTATTTTCATCACTTTTTATTTTTTTTGAAAAATATTATCATATATTTTCATCACTATATCTCACTAATATATCTCACTAATATGCCATTCTAATTCGTAAAAAAAAGACTTATATGATCTCCATCTAGAATAAATAATTTTAGTGATCTTAGAATTGTTGTCATCGACCTGTTCTGGATGAAAGGTGTATGAGTCTATGTTTCTAACGAAATTGAAATGACTTATTATAGGGATGTAGTTATGAAAATCCACAAAAGCATTTTTCAAAACTATAAAAAATAGTGAAAATGGGCATGGAGTAGGTAAACTTATCTACTACATGAAGTAGACACCCTTTCCTCTTAGTATAATGTATATATCTAACTGTAGAAATAAAATATTCGTATATAAGATGCAAATTATTATATATTTACATATATAATGTATTCACTATGCATTAACTAAATATAACTACGATGGCTTTATAATAGCATATTAAGTATTCGGAACCAATTCTTGCAAGGAATTTGTTGTGGACGAGATGAGTTGGTTTGTAGATTATACCCGTAATAAATGGTAATGGATTTCAACTTCAACCGATGGTATAATATCTAAATAAAGTCAAATTTAAATTTCCATTTAGTTTCAGTTGAACCTGGTTTCAAGTAGTCAGTTGTAGAGAGGATCATCTTCTGCAGGCCGAAATGCAGCAGATTCTGCAGTGGTCGTGTGCACCGCTCGATCACGATTGACTGGTTCGTACGATTTTGCACTATTTGTGGGCTTGTATAGTGCAAAATCGTGTGAACCGCTCGATCAAGATCGAGTGGCTCACGTCATCACAACAGGGACAACACCATAGCAGACAATTCGTCTCTAGTCAGTTGAACCCACGATCTGGTTAAAAAATAAGACCCCATTCGGTAGGTGGGGTACCCCTAACACACTCCCCTCTCTCTCTAATGTGGGTCCCACATTTTTCTTTTTTAAAAAAAAATAAATAAATTCAACATCATCAATTCCATCAAAAAAATAATAAATTATACCATCATATCATATAAAAACTATGAACTACTTCACTTCTACTCACTTTTGCAAACTTCAATACAATCACATCACAATAACCACTCACTTTTTCAAACTTCAATACAATCGTATCACAACAAACACACTTCTAACCCACCCCAGTTTAACCCTCTATCCAAACACCAAAACATAAAAACGGGTTACCCTCTACCAGTTTAACCCGCCCTAACCTGCGTACCAAACACACCCTAAGGATTTTATCATTTGTGCCCTTTTTAACTTTTGTAATATCAGTTATATTATCGACTATGCCCCCACTTCATACAAAATTTGCAATTCTGTCTTTGTCATGTCCACTATACTCCTGATTTACTTTACTGACAGGATAGAAGTATGAATTCTGTAAGAAGTTAGGGATGCAACCAATATTAAAAATAAATAAATAAGTTAGGAAAGGGCACAAGTGATAAAAATCCAAATTAATTTAAGATCTACAAACAAGCAAGAAAATTGTTACGAAAAGCGAAATTAGGCTGCCGTCTTTTTCAGCCCACAGGAGGCGTTCAAGGCCGTCGGCTGCCGCCATTGTCCGACGCGCAAACGCCGCGGGAGAGTCTCGTTCAACCTCAAGATAAAGAAAAGAAAACCGGTTCAGCTGTTTGACCTCGCGAACGATGGCAGTAAGGCCAAGTCACGTCTCCTTGGTCGTTGTCGACACGTCGGAGTTGCTATCTATCCCCATCGCCGTTGGGATTAACCACCTCAATAATGCACAGTTGTGACGATAATGACACCGATGGCGTGGTGCTAATCGACGAAAGGTCGCGCGTCATTGCTTGCACATCCTCGGGATCTTGTGCTGTGCAACTGGTGATCTTATCTGACAGGCCAAATCAAACGGCGTGTTTATTTCCTCCGGGTGTTCTAAGTTGGTATTTAAGGTTTCCATTCCAACTGAGGCGAAGCAATGAACAGATCTTTTGCTATTTAAGATCTACAACCAGGCTGCTTGCAGCAGATGTCTGCAGGTCGGTAATGCCCAGCTTTATTTGGACTTCACATCTAACGCTCAACAGGTGTAACAGTAAAAATAAGTTTCAACAACTTGAACTTATACATTTGAGTGATAATTGTAACGTCTCGGGTTAAATAACTAGGGATGAGCATGGGTCGGGCTGGGCCGAGCCCTCCAAGCCCACTTAAAAACTACGAGCCTTGGGCCGGGCCTAGGCCTACAAAATTTTTTTTGGTTCGGCCCAAGCCCAGGCCCGGCCCAATTCCTATGGGCCGGGCTTGGACCGGGCCGGCCCATCTTAACCCATTATATATTATTAACTTTTAGTCTGTGTTTAAAGTCAATCTCAATTCAAGTTAGACGAGCTAAAATTGTTTAAAACATATGCCATAATACTTGTGAAACAACTAAAACTCAATTCTACCGGAGATGATTTCTTATTTTATACAAGTCTATTCAATGTTATATACCATAAACATCTCATTACAGAAATTGAAAGAGTGAACCAAGTTTATGCAGTTAACAACAACAGGTGCACCAGGCACTACATGTTAAAAAATGGGCATAATGCTCGTATTGGGTAAAGGTTCAATAATAGAAAATATTCTAATGGAAAAAACAAACACTAAAAAATTCAAGAATAACCACCAGAATCTAAGACGTAAACTAATTAAGAAAAATTAATTCTAAAATGAAATACAATGATCATCAACTCATGTGTCCCACATCTGACTTTCTTGATTTATAAACATTGTATGAAGATAAGCTACATGAACAGAGTGTGCATGACATGTGAGAGTTTCCATACGTGTAGGATATGGGAAGGGTTCGGGCCCTCTTTGGGTCGGGCCCATGGGCCAGCTCGGGCTGGGCCAAGCCAAGCCCGAGCCCGGCCCGAAAAAATTCGGGCGTAAAAATAGGGCCCAAGCCCGGCCCAATGTTCGTTTGGGCTTGGGCCGGGCCGGGCTTTTTGGGCTGGGCTTCGGGCTGGGCCGGGCCGACCCAGCCCAATGCTCATCCCTATAAATAACCAATATAATATTGACGAATCCTAGAATCATCACCGCTCTATACTCAAACATTGCTTGTACTCAAGCAATAAAGAACGAACAAGTAAGTTGAATCTCCGGTTGTGCATGTGAAATACAAGAGTTGATATAAGATACTAATTTCATGTGACTCTAGAACTCTAAATTTAACCATGTCTCACTCAAAAGAAACTCAAACTTCTCTAGTTATCATACTCTCTGTGTACACACACACACACATACATGCATGCATCCATCCATACATGCATGCAT
Source organism: Ottelia alismoides (assembly GCA_037367405.1). NCBI lineage: Eukaryota > Viridiplantae > Streptophyta > Magnoliopsida > Alismatales > Hydrocharitaceae > Ottelia > Ottelia alismoides. The sequence continues at coordinate 675,470 of JAZKJV010001695.1, read as the reverse complement.
GCAATTTCACTTCATTATACCATCTCTTTAGCTGTCATACTTTAAAGTGTAAGATGGAATGGTCAAGTATGGAGGAATTAGGTTTGTGTCATTTTTTTCGCCTCTCATTGAAACATGGTTCGAGTGCCTTATTAAACACGTACTTGTATTTTTGGTGTATAATAAGCATGTCCGTAAAGAATGTTTGAGCAGTTTGCACTTGTTTTTTTGGAGTACATTGTGGTGTGCCTCTTTTGAAGTATCTAATATACTATTTTCACCCAAACCTGTATCGATTACAATGTTGTGCCCATTTATCGTTCTCTCTTGACTCATATAGCCTAATAATTTTGGTCCAAATGGACACTTTTAAAAGGCGGGGAATGAGATTTTCGGTCAATTGTCAAAGAAAACTGATCATGATAACAACACTGTAGGTCTACTCATTAATTAACCTCTAACAATAGTTGTTAGGGAAGATTTGAGACGTATATTAGGAATTTGAGGAAACAAGGATTGCATGCCAAAGTTGTGAGGCCAATACTAAGCCTTTTTCCACCAAATCAGTAAAAGGTTATCCAATTTTGAAGAGATACAAGCATGCCTTGAGGGAATCTTCAACATGGATGATCAAGTTGGACCATCTTCCTCCAAAATACCATGTCACATAGAACATGATAGACATAATCAAATAATTTTTTTGACATTGATCCAAATTTAATAATGTTTAAGTCATTTGTAAGTTAAGAACTCTACCTAGTTTTTATTGGTATTTCCCTTGTGCTCGAGTTCTATGTTGGCACATGCATTCCCTTGTTTTGATTTTCCTTTTTTTGTTGTTGCATCCATTGTTGTTTTCTTTTTGCATGTGATTGAAAAAAGGGAGCCAAGTCTATTCGATTAAAGGCTAGGCTATATAGGTACGGAAGCTAAGCGGGCGAGAAGAAAAAGTCTAGCTATGTTCCAAAGGTTTTGCTCCTATGTTGCTTTAAATAAAACAACGGGTTAAAGAAGACTATTTAGAAGGGGATGTAGATCGGTCGGCCATCAGTCTCATATCCATTCTCGCCTTCTACCTATATCACGGTGGAAGCTTAGGCTCAGTAGTTGAACTTTTCCGACAAATACATATAAAAAACGACAAGATTATAAATTATGGAAATGAAGGATTAGCGTTGTTTTGATTTGAGCATGCCCGACTGGACTTGCGTCTGATTGCACCATATGTCCTTCATGCTATCCATGGAATTGATGTTAGGGCAAAGTTGTTGAGTTCTAGTTGATCGAGGGAAGAACGATCGTGGGTACAAGATGTAATGAGTCTCCTCTGTATCCTTAAGGAGAATAAATGCAAGATTATTTAGCTTCAATTTTATTTCTCATACTTATCAATACTTGTTCTAATGATACTTATTTTTCTTACTTAATGTTCTGTATGCATATCTTTAGGGGAGACAAATTATGGGATTATGTAAACTTGTGACATGAAGCCATTAGCTTCATTAATACTATAAAAGCTTTGTCATTATTGAAAAGAATTTGTTGGACCATAATCTTGATAATAAAACTTTGCGTACAAGATAAACATTTTCCATGTGAGATTAATATTTTAGGAAAATGCAAAGCGATGTATTCAACTACAAAACTTGATGGTTTAACTCAATCACTAGTGGAGTTTGATGCACACATGTCGAAGCATTATATTTGGTTGAATCAAGTTAACAAACATCTACATAAAACACAGGCGGATCTTATTTTAGTTATCTAGTCAACTTATATTTTATTGTATGAAGCCAAAATTGTAAAATCCAATATTAAATAAAAATTTGGCACTGTATCAACTTGATGCACCTATATAAAATACTCGGATTGGTACATCTAAACCAATCCGAAGCTAATGAGAAGAAGAAGAAAGAGGATAGGTCAAAATCAACAATCTTGTAAAAATCAAGCACTTGTTAATTTTATCAACTATGTAGCACAAAAATCTGAAGCTTTGGCCTAAATATATGTTTACCCTGATAATTAATTCGTAATTTTTTATTTAATTTGTTGTGAAGGGATTGTACAACATACATACACATTTTGCATTTTATTTCACATTATCATGACATATCCATAATTTTTTGCTTTTTCTTCTTTAATTTTGTAATAATTTTAGTAATTTTCAGTAGGTTGCTAGGCGCCACATTAGCAAGTGTAGAACTTTCTTTTGATAGATCGTACTATCCCTTAAAAGTCATAATTTACAAAACATGAAAAGCTCTTTTAGCATTCAAATTAAAATTAATAAACCATGATTTCTATTTTTCATAAAGCATAAATTTAAATGCTCTAGAACTAAAAATTCAATTATAGTATATAATTTACTCTGCAACCCAATTTTTTTAATATAAAAAATATTATCATCAACCATTTACTAAAATTCAAAAGCATCCATTCCATATACTTCCACTACAATAATTTTAGAAATTACACATGATATATAACATATTAAAATACAAAATATGTTAATAATAAGGGTTTAATGAGAGTACCCTAAGCCAAGAGCCAACTTGGCTCCCCTACCCTTACTTTTTTATTTATGAAGTTATTTTGTAAAAACATTTGAGGTGGATTTAGATAACTATATGACAATGTATTCTCGATCAATTTTCGGCTCAATTTGAGAATCCCATCCATCAAGCCTGACAAATATTAACGATAGTAGAACTACTAAAATTGACTCCTTATAGACGGATGAGTTAGGCATGCCTATGTTACACGAGATTTGAATGACATGAAGTATTATGGAAAAATCCTCAAGCGTGTCACGAACGCGTGGGGATCGCATTGTATGTGATCGTGAGCGACTAACCGAACTAGTAGCTCGGTGCGACAGAATTTAAAAAATAAATGATGAAATCACATGATACATGAACCATTCAAGGATCGTTCCATCTAAACCACTTATTAGGTAAAGGAATACCTCTTGTTGCGTACTGTAATCGAGTCTCTAAGCAAAGAGATCTTCTGTCTCAAGTCCAACCCGACGGTAGAGACGCTTGCGAGCGCGGAGATGAATTGCGTGCTTCTCGCAATCCTAGTTGTTGATCCAAGCAATAGATCCTTTGATCTCGTCTCACAATATTAAATGTCTTCTTCACGAACCTGACGCACGAAAGGAGACGATGATCCACGAACGGTCGAAGCGATGGAGTAATGGCGATGCAACGACGAAAGCAATCTTCTCACTAAGGCTAGAGTGGACGGCCACTCAAGAGGGAGAGAGAGTCGGCATGTGATATGAGAATGAGAAAGAGAGATAGAGAGAGCAATTGTCGTTCAACAACTTTTTTTAGAAGGGCAAGGGTTCCTCTTCTTATATAGTATTTTGGGAGTCCATGGATCTCAATCCATGGACTACACAAATTCAATGATTTAGATTGATTTGTCTTGATTTCAACGATAATAATTTTGTTAAAAAACACACAATAATTAACTTAATTAAATTAAATCTATATTGAATTATCAATACAATTTAAATTAATTTTGCATGGAGATAATTTTTAAAAAAAGCGATAATTCTCTTTCTTAATGGGACTTGGTGGCCTTCAACCTCCTCCCACTAAGGTGGATATTTATCTCCAATTAATTTTGTAACAATTATTTGTTACAAATTTATTTACACAAATAATTCATAATCATTTTGTGAATATTGCAATCACACCATTGGAAAATTGTGAATCATATTAACAACCCAAAATAAAATGTGAATTACATTTTCAATTAATTGTACAATGTGAATCCAATTCACATCAACACTTAATTAAAAAATGTAAAATACAATTATCTCTCTTTTATATATTGTAAATCACATTTATAATATATATGAATAATATGGATAAACTATCCATATCATCCATATACTTGATAATTAAATCACATTTAATTATCTAAGACATCAATTCTCATGCATTCAAATAATATGAATCTTATCCACATTATTTATGATAGTTAAATCACGTTTAGTTATCTATTTCTCAATGCTTGGATATATTAACAATGGAATTATTCTTGAACTCTTTCAAGAATAATGCGCTTTCTCCACAGATATTTGAAGATAAGGATGTGGCGATTATACATTTCACGTATAGTGACTTGGATGTTGATATCATATCTCAAGTCCATATCTTAAGGACCTCCCATAGATGTTTGATTAAATCAAAGTCGTAAATCTAACCTCATAATTACATTTGAATCGTATTCAAATCAATGTCCAACATTTGGATTGAAATTAGATTACTTCTCTACTGGAAGGAGTCACTAAAATCCATACCCCTTTAATCACTCCCTCAGTATGGTAGAAACAAGATACAATTGTTTCTAATTACATCACCCTTAAGTATTCTTAATACATGTACATCATGCATGTTGGAAGACCTAAAATAAACCCGAAGTCTTATATCTCTTTTGGACTGTCACCTCCCGAGTTTTAGCATTAAGATTCTCATTCGGTCATTGGGAATTGGTATCGATCATATACTTTCCAAAAGCATATATCATACTTACAAATTCTGGTCATGCTTCCTAAGAAAGATGACATGCATGGAATTTGATCAATCCCAATACCTCATGAGTGAGCTCATGTCTTCCTGTTCACAAGTGAACATGTATGATCCCTATGAGAGATCGTATTATCTATATGCTTATATATGTATACCAGCTCGCCGATGTATAGACCTTAATAAGACCATCAACCTATCGGTCTACCAAATATATATACTCAAACATATACTAACACATCTATCTTTAGTTAGAGGATGCATGCCTCTATCGTGATAATGTACGACAAGGATCTTGGTTATCTCAATCTCCTTAAGTCAACTCTTTAACCTAACTTATCTGACACATCCGAATCTCTATTTCTATGCAGAGGACCTGCATCAAAAGGTCGATCAAATATTAATTTTGGACAGGAATTGCCATCTTTTTCTCATACTAGAGATTTTCTCTTAATAATCAGTTGATGGTGCTTGATAAGTTCTTAATATAACCTTTTAGATATTCATCCAAGCACCTGCCTTTATGATTCAACAATTGGATCAATAGCTACACAATCATTAAGATGACCATGGTAGATAACCCTAATTGTATTAAAGGACCTTATAGTGCATTCATTCATTTAATCTCAGATATGAGTGAAATAAACCAATAACTTTTATTGATATATTGAATATTACAATAACATGTGTTTTGTAGAAATGGTTCGCCCCTGACTCACATTGTTAACATGACAACATGCTGTCATCTAGAGGGCTAAATCCTCATAGTTGTTTTCAGAAAACACCTTAACAAATTTGAAAAATAAAGGCGGAGTTAGCCAAGATAGCTCCCCCAAGGATAGCCACATTTTACCATAATAATAATATATCCAATAAAAAACTCAATCAAATTGTTGTGTTTCGATACTTTAAATAATCAAAATACTTAAAATCTTATAAAAATATTATCAAAATTTATAAAATAAATGAAATACAAACTAATAATTACTTTAAGTATTACTATCACTAGTAGAAATTATAGAACAAGCAATGGTAATTTACTGTCGCTAAAGGTACAATTGTCGTAGCCTAAAACTTGATACTTGCTTATGAATCGATGTATAGTAAAAACTTATCTTCTCCTTCGCTCAAGCATCTCTATCTTCTTCTTCTTCTGTGAGTCCTCTCCATTGGAAACGAGATAAGGTTGCGGATTTGTGCCTCTAATACATAAGTCATCGTCTTCCAGATCATCCAAGACTCTTGCCAGCGATACATCTTAAGTTTGGAAAAGAAAAGGATACAATCGTGGGAGGCCCATATCATAGCAGAAAACAATCGTTACAAACTCACTGATTCCGCAATCATAACGATTCCATCTGTAACCCACAACTCGCGAGTTGAGCCAAAACTTGAAGCTTTAGGAGAAGTCAAAGAAAACAACTTGTGGGTTGGATTCATTCATTGTGATTCTGTCAGCTAAAATGGAATTCTTTGTCCACAAACTCAGACACCAACCATGTCATACAGAGGCTAAAGCTACAGCAGCCATTTCTGGAACGTCTAGTCCAAACCTCGCAAGCTTGGAAATCAAAGAAGCCTGACAGAAGTTGAAAAAGGCCGATGCCTAAAGTGCTCGACTTATTGCTTGCTGACATTAGAGCCCAACTGCAGCAATTTTACATCGGTAGATTCACACACGCGGATCAAAGATTGTAATTGCTGGAAGTTACATTTACTGTCACATATGTACGAGTTTGGATCCGATGTAAAAATCTCATGCACGTAAAGCATTGCCAGAAAAGAGATAATATCAATTAGAACAAGGGCTCCAGACCCAATGTAAGAAAGCAACAGGTTTCAGAAAGCTTCACCCTTCAGAACCTCCCGATTTCGTGACATCCCCAATAAAACAGTAAACCAGCAAAAAAAAGAGAAACCCCAAGTAATCAAATTTCCAATCTTGATAAAAACAGAGCAAAAAACTGGATTTTTCACAAACTTTCTTGTATACGAATCTGATTCTTACAAAAAATAGAAGGAAAAAAGAGTGAGGAGAGAACAACAATGGCAGCCGGATTCACGTGTCAATTTTCCCTCGGCACGTGCCGTTACCCGGAGAGCTCCCTGCTGTGCCTCTCCAGGTCGCCGGAGACGTTTGTCGCCGGCGGCAATGGTGGTGGTCCTCCGGAAACTTCCCGGCGACTTCCGCCCCTCCTTATTAACCCATAAAGCTTCCTAATCTCCTTGTTAATGGTTCCATTGGAACCCAAGACGCCGTTGCAGTCGCTTGCTCCCCCCCTCTCGTCGTCATCCTCCTCCCCACGCCTCCCCACCGCGCCATCGCTCGCCAACCCACCTTCGCCGTTCTTCCTCTTGTGCACTCCAAAAGCCAACCCGAACCTCTTCGCCGCCGCCCCGGACTGCTGCAGGGCGCTTATCACCGTCTTCAGAGCCCTGCTCGGCGACCCACGATTGGCTATCATGATCTCCCCGATCTCCGCAGGGCTTATGGACGCGGCACCGCTCTGGAAGATCTCCTCCACGGCGGGGTAAAGCTTGTGATCCTTGAGACCCAAGTAGCTGCTAGCCATGGCCTTGAACGCCGTGAAGTCGCAGAGCGGGAAGTGGAGGTGCACGTCCAGCCTCCCCGGACGGAGCAGAGCCGGGTCCAAACCGTTTTCTTTAGTGGTACCCATCAAGTCCCTCATGGTGAAGACCATGAGCCTCTCCTCGCCGCAGCACGAGAAGAGCCCGTCCATGAGGTTGAGGAGGTCCGGCAAATTGGGCAGGTGTTTGTCGAGGTCCTCCACCACGATGACAGACTTGGGTGAGGTCTGGAGGAGGAGGGTCTTGAGGTCAGACCCATCGGCGACCCGGGTGAGGTCGAGGTCGTAGACGTCGTAGGAGAGGTACTTGGCCATGGCGGCGATGAAGCTCGACTTCCCGGTTCCAGGAGGGCCATGCAAGAGGTAGCTTCTCTTCCACACCCTCCCAAGGCGGTGGTAGTAGTTCTTGTTCTTCAGGAAGGAGTCGAGGTCGACGACGACGCGTGATTTGAGGTCGGGATCCATGGCGAGGGTGTCCATGGTGCTGGGATGTGTGAAGGGCACAGACTTCCAGCGGCGCCTCCCCTCGTCGTCGGAGTTGATGAAGAGCCGGACGTCCGTGCGGGTGAGCTCGACCTCACCGGCGACGGACTCGATGTGCTGAAGGTAGGGGCGGAGGACTCGACGGCGGTCCTCCTTACGGAGGCGGAGAAGGAGGAGGTCGGGGGCGAGATGGGTCCACGAGATCTTGGCCCCGAGGAAGACGTCGTGGACGGTCTGGTTGGGAGCGAGCTGGAGGAAGACGTCGGAGGGCGAGTGAGAGGAGGAGAAGAGGAGAGCGTCGGTGGAGTCGTGGAGGGAAGGGAGGGTGGAGATGAAGGTTGTAGCCTTGCGGTACAGTGGGTTCTCCTGGAGGCTCTCGTTGTACTTGGGGATCTTGTAGCTCTGGCAGGGGTGAAGGCTCTCCTCCATGGAGCGGAAGAGGTGGAGGAGCTGCCAGAAGACCAGGCGGAGGGAGAGGAGGAGGCGGAGGACCACGGCGGCGAGCAGGGCGCCGAGGGCCAAGTGGGTGGCGCTGCGCCACCACGCCATGGTTGGGGAAGGTGGAGAGGGGGACGGCTATGGACGGGAGGTGGAAATCGCGTTATATATAATATTACAGAGAAGAGTTCAAGTCAAGAGATTGGTGGGAGAGAAGGAGAGGAGACTCAAATGGGAATGGGCACCGGAGAGGAAGGCCTAAGTTTTTGACGGCATTGGTTGGCTTTTTCTTATTTTAATAAGAACTGACATTTTTACGCCTCTACATTTAAACTATTCTATATTTATATTCGTGTCCCATCTTCATATGATAACATTTAAATGATTAATCATTATAGATAAAGCTACTTTTGTAGATAATATTTAAATGAATAAAACATCATAAAGCTTTGTTTGTTTCGAAATAAGCACCCGAACAAATGATCAATTCTGCGTTTGGTGTGGTTTTCAAGAGTACAACACTTCATTATTGTATTTTATTTTATACTTTTTCCCATCTTTATTCCATCTTATCTATTTTTATTTCACCTTACATACATTTATTCCGCATTATTCTCCTTATTCCTATCTTTCCCACAGAATAGATAATAGACCTTTATCCTTCTTATTCCTCATCCTTATTCGTACTTATTCTCGAACCGAACGCCCTGTAACTATATTCCCAAAACAAACTCTCAAACTATATAAATTTTATTACTTTTTCATCTTATTCATCTTATTTATCCATCAGGACAATCTCGATGTCTCTGATAAAGCTTAACTATGGTGCAAGTTGGTGTGTTGTTGTTAGCTTATTTGTTTTGAATTAAACGCAAAAGCATTGAGAATTGAATTATATAGCGAAATCGGGAAAAGTTGAGAGGGGTCTGAGTGCTTTAGGGGCATGTTTGGTTGTCAGGATATACGGGGTAACCTGACATACCCTCTGCTCTATCCATACGTTCTTGGGTTGGAATTATTTGTAAGAACTAAATAATTTCTTTGTTATATCATTTTTTTATCACGCTAAAATAAAAAATTAATGCAAAAATATCTTATAATCATTTAAAAGTTAATATAACATATAATTAATGTCACATCACATTTATCATTCCAACCATCCCAACCACCCAAACAACTACTATTCATAGGAGAATACCCAACCCAACCCAGTTACAAAATAGTCCATAGAGTTTCGTCCGAAAGAAAAGTCGGTGATGAATCTCAATTTCGTCATCTTTATTCTATCATTTTGACCTTTAAAAACCCTAGTAAATATGTGTAAATACCCTTAATTCATGCATTTTATCAATCATGCATCATTGTGTAAATAGTGTATAAAATACTGTTTTTAATGCCAAAATAATAGAATAAAGAAATGAAAAGAAAAAGAATGAAATATTGAAATTATTTTATGACCCTAAATACCGAGACCTAGGCATCTCGATGGCTAGGTCGTAGGGGGAGATAATGGATCAAAATACAATAAAATACCCTTTCATTTAATTCATTTTCCTACCTATTTTTAGTTCCACAGTTTACACCTCAAATAAGGAAACTTTGAACATGAAAGTTGTAGATAATAAAATATAAAAAAAATATAGAATTGATTTCATACAAAATAATATACAATGTACAAAATATACTCTAAATAAGATTCAAAAATCCCAACTTCTCAGACCCATATCTCTCAAATAAAACTAAAAATATATCAAAATCACCTTTAATTGTATATAACTTTTAATAAGCTATTTAATAAAGGTGGTTTCATTTTTTTGGAATAACAATGTGAAAGTTAGGTTTTGGACCCCTATTGTAAACTTTACCCAATTAAAATATCATTTTATTCACTATTCATTATTTTTTAAATTTATATTTTTATAATATTGTAAATATTATTTATAATATGTACATTTTAAAATAGGAATAAAAACATCAAGAAAATATTAAAAATAAAATAATTGTATAAAATTCATATACGAATTACCTATAAGTATACTTATGTAAAAATATACCAATTTATTTAAGTATATAAATTACATCAAAAAACAAAATAAAAATATATTTAAGTGTATAAAAATAAGTTATAAATATATAAAATAAATTAATAAATTAATAAATTAAAAATACAAAACAAAAATAAAAGATTAAAATACATGAATATACCTATATATAGCCCTCAAAAAGTAGCTTGTAATTATAAGTATCTAAAAAATAAAAATCATGATAAAATAATTCAGAAAATAATAATATTTTCATTTTATAACCTAAAATTAGTAAATTCATTTACTATTTAAAATGATTTTTGTAATAATTTCTTCAGGCTTTTTCCTTGTTAGTCCACGTGGACCAACCAGGAGCGTCAGAGAGTTGACCCGCAATCAACTCTCTGACCAGCCTCTGCCCCATTTCAGGCCTCGTTTTCCCCCATTTTCTCGGATTTTTCGAGGCCGACTTTTCACCATTTGGCTATGCACCCGTCTTGACTTTTTCTCCCCGAGGATCGATAATTCACGCCCTATGTTTCCCTCGAGGATTGGAGCCACGATTTTATCGATCTCCTCACGTGTTGAAACATGTGAATTGCACATTTTACATGGAGGCCCTTGGATTTTTGATTATTTCAGATCAGTGTTGTTACTTTTTATATACACTTTAGCCTATATTTTATATATTATATAGTTTTATATAACTTTTAAAAGAAAAAGAAAATATAAAAAATATAAAACATAAAAAGAAAATACAAAATCAGAAAATTAAAATTAAAATATAAAAATATGAACTCGAAAATAAAATAAAAATAAAAATTAAGAACTCATAAAAAATAACACATATATAGATAAATACATCACATTCACTCTTGTGAATTCATTGCCTGATCTATCCTGCTTGTTCCATGTGTTCGACCTCTACACATACTTGCACTTATAAACATCATTGTTGTAGAGTTACAATAAATTTTAACTCCACAACTTGCTTTTCATTGTTTGATCATTTTTGTGGGTCGATTGTTGATGGACCCGGGTTTCGTGAGCAGTTGCCTCAACGACATCGTGGTCCCGTCTTGTGTTGACTACTTTAGACCCTCCGAAAACCTGAGTTATCAGTCAGTTTTAAACAGAAGAATTTTATTTTGGAATGAACAATCTCAAGATATGACCATCACATTTGTTACAAGCTAGTTTTCTTTTAGATCTCTTTCCAAATCGATCAATTTCTCTTCCAAAACTACAATCGATCCCAATGCATCGATTTGATTAAATGCGGATCTGTTCTTACCATATATTTCTGCAAGAGAATTTTTCCATTTTGTTTCTGTAATTAAAACTTGGTGTGGACATCCATATAAATTGGAGTTTGAGCGTATGTTTCAAGTTTTCAACTAATCAATTTGTATTCTAAAATATGGTGATGCATATATGCTGTAACCTTTCCTTCTTTTAGTTGGTGCATGGTATCTTAGTAATGGATGGAAAAAAAATGTATTGTATCGAATAAAGTTAGGATGCTATATAATTACTCGTGATTTCGAGATTATGGTATCAATCGAATGACAATGAAAATACTCATCGTGTGTCGAGCATGTCTTTGGGATTGCAAGTTGGAGCTCAAGGACAAGGGTCGTGAAGCCGACCATTTGTGGCTAGAAGAGTTGTAGGCCTAAGATGCACAAACAATGACTTATCATAAGAACATCTCGAGGAGGTCGGTGAGATTGAGCATGCGCGATAGATTAGATTGAGGAGTGAGGATTTTCGTTATGGATGATTAGTGAAGATGAAGAAGAAGGGAAACAATGACTGAAAACAAATCCGATTTGGAAATTGTTTCCTAAACATTTTGATCCTACCCTAGTCCGTAACAATTTGATAAATGAGTGTTACCTCTATGTTAGTGAGCATAAATACGCGTTGTTTTGGAAGGATCCTCTTGAAAATATGAAATAGTTAAGACAATATTGTCATCATCAAAGTTTGTATGCACAAGTACAAAAATCCCCTAATAAATTGAAGGGATTAGGAAATTGTCTATTAGGAAATCGTTTAAGGGATTAGGAAAATCACTTAAGGTGGTTTGACCATTTGCAAAGGAGGTTGAGTCGGCTAATACATCAATTAGGAGATGCTAGTTTTAGGATGCAAGAAAACCGTTTAAGGTGGTAGAGTCAACTAAGAGAGGATGAAGAAACCCCAAAAGTGTTTGAATAAGACTAAATCCGAAGGGATCTTAGTTTAGTTTTTTAGATCTAAGCTCGAGAAAGACTCAAGATATATTTGAATGGAGACAAAAATACATGTACCCAATCCTACTTAACGATTACGAAAGAATTACATTTCGTATATTTGTTTCATATAGATATGGCTTATACCAATTTTAATCTAAAATAGACATTAATATATTTGTAATTGATGTGCTATTAAATATAAATATATTTTATACATCCGCATCCGTATATATTTTAGAATACGGATATTGCTTTGATGTTATTATGTAACTATTTAGAATGAATACGAATACAATGTCACTGTGAGGTCCATAGATATCTACAGCAATTCATTTTATTTATATATAGGTATCCATATCTTAAAATGAATAAGGATACTTGCAACGATGGAGGAATTAACAAATATTGATGAAGAGTATATCCTTTCATGTGAACATTAGAGTGAGTGTTGGAAGGAATGAAATCACAATTCCAAGAAGATATCTAAAAATGACAAATTCCATGTTGCCCCAAAGCCTGCATAGTAAATATGTCCGCAGGAAAATGCTCCCTTGATATAAAAATATTTATGATAGTATTAACTTTTTATAATTTAATAAATGAATGGAAATAGATGATAACATAATTGAGAAGAAATATGATCTCCCAATCATTCAAGTTGCGTGAAAATTACAGTGTTCAATTCTATAGGAGTTGTGTAGCATCCAATAATACATCCCCCCAATTAATTTATCTGATTTGCATTTTTGCTTAAAAAGGAAGATGGTGGGTTTAACTTTGGAAATTAGAATAAATACTATGAAACATAATGCTAACACATCTTACTCACTTAATGAGATCTAGAGTCATACATGCCAAAGAATAGCAAGGAAGCGAATACACCACGATGAGGAGGTGGAATAATGGGAGGTGTTTCTGACCAGTTGATTAGTTGGGGAATTATGTTTAGGCACTCGTTCCAAAGATATGCGGATAGTAGGCCTCACGACCGGGGTTTAAAAAATCGGATCGGACCGGCTGGTCGGATCGGGAATTGACTCCGATCCGGTCGGTTCGGCCGGTTTTGTGTAATTAGATTAAAAAAAATAAAAAATCAGGTTGAACCGGTGGTCAGATCCAGATTGACCCAATTTTGATGTTTTGGTAAATTTTCAAAAAAAAGGTTAAATAATGAAATAATGTGATTTTTATCACTTGTGCCCTTCTTAACTACTACGATATAAGTTATGTCCCTCTCTTTTTTGGAATATACGTTGTGTCCATACTTTTTTAGAGTAATTTTCTAGAAGTAACTATAAATAAATGATTACAATATTATATTCATGTATAATTCTAGAAAATGTGACTATCTTTTGTAGAGTTTTACTCGAAATAGATGATCATGTTTTTCTATTGAAAGATTGGATATTTTAAACGATTATTTCATTGATATATAAATACATACTTTTATATATGTATTCGATTTTATCGGTTCAAAAAATCGGTTCGACTGGTCTGACCATTAAATTAAGCCCTATCCAATTTTTTCCGAGGTGATAGGAATGATGATGTCATGCTGACATCATCACCGATCTGATCGGTTTGGGCTGACGGTCCGGCCCGATTAGACCAAATCGAAAACAAACCGGTTCAATGTCTACTCTCGTAAAAAAAAAAGAAAATTTTATTCATTCATACAACTCTACTCTCGTAAATTCCGATCAATGCCTATGTCCACCGCCCATCAACACCCTCGAAGTCAATGTCCTCAGCAACATCCCTAACGACAACCTCCTCCTCAATATGTGGATCCATCGTCTCCCCCTCGACATGCTGATGACAACGAGCAGTTAAAAGTGTTTACCAAAGAAAAAATGTTAGACTAACAAGAATTAATCGAATAAAAGTTGTTATGCTAAAGTTTTAAAAACTCATGCTTAATCGTTAACATTCTGATAAGCAAACTCTTTGGTTGAATGATACTACCTTGCTTGAAGTGGACTTGCAGACTTTAAATCCACACCCACAATCTACGTCGCGCAAAATAGGGATAATTCCAAAATACGATGATGACATTTGAAGTAAATAGTCAAAAAAAAGATAAACTATTTACCATTGCCTCTTAATGACTATATAGATAAGAATTTTTCTCTTCCAAACTCAAAAAATCGTATCGAAGCGGAATAGGTGGGGGTTTCATATTGATGATTTTTTTATCCTATTAGGTGGCTCAGAGTGTTCAGTACTCAAGCTAGAACAATGACTCTTTATTCTGAAGTATCATATGCTTTTTATTAAGACTGATATAGCGAAGATGAGGAACCAACTTAAAACCAACATTAGGATGTCTCACAATGGCATATGGGAAGAAGAGTGAGTTGAAAATTTGAAAAGAGAACACGTTGTCATATAGTGATCTAAATCTCCCCATGTAATAATTAAAAATACTATAAAAAATAAATATTGAGATTATCGGTAGCCAAGTTGGCTCCATCATAGGTGTGTATAGTTTCACCAAGGGTCTGTTTGGTTACTGGGATGGGTGGGTTGGGGTATACTCTTGTGAATAATAGTTGTTTGGATGATTATGAAGGTTGGAATAATGAATGTGATGTGATACCAGCTTGATTTGTGATGGATTTTTAATCCGTGGATGCAGAAGGATACATCGGATTACCTTGGGGAAACGTGGTAACCAAACGGGCTTGAAAGGTGTATGCATGTATAATCTGAGGAAGCCGTGATTTTGTTGGGTAAGAAATGTTGTTTAATCGCATTATAAAATGTAAGGCTTATTTGTTGGCAACTTCAAACAATAAGGTGAGTCAAAAGGTGAGAACATACAAAAGTATCATCACACACCTCTTTCTTAGTTTTTTAGAACTCAACATTGGAATGTATTGTCATCGGATTTCCTTTAGGCCTACGTTGGACTCTCGTATTTGAAAACGATCTCCATCATAAACTATACCTATTTATTATTATTATTATTATTATTATTATTATTATTATTATTATTATTATTATATATGAGATGGCTTTCTATAGTCACATTCAATCCATCTCATCTCCTCATCAAATGCTTATCAAAGTTATGCGCATTAAGATAGGAAACCATTAACAAGACGACTTTGTTGGACGCATTGCTTTATCCATATTTTACACAATGATTTTGTATATGGAGTATTGAAAGTAGAAAAATGAGTACTTTTTTAAAGTAGTTAATAAAAATTTGTAAGTGCTTCTCTTCGATTTGAGAGAAACCTCATTATCGAAAATAGATGAATATGTGATTGCATTGTTTAGTGATATCTCAAATAGAGTTGCTAAGCGAAGACGTGGAATGAAGAATCATTCTTGTTTTTATTCTAAAAAATATGAAATGAAATCCTCTCGTTTCAATATGTTCAGACCATATGATTACTTATTGAGACATGACCTCAGAGAGAGGGGAAAAGAAAAAATATATCTCAAGTGAGGAGAATGTTCTCTCATGTCTGTTAGAAATTAGGAGTCATATTAGGATTAAGAATTTAAAAGAATTAGTACTCCTAAACCTCATAGTAGTTGAGTTGTATTCTGTTTATATTTTTAATGAAAATATGCCTAAAGGGTTGTAATTGAGTTACACATAGAGGGGATGGGAGATATTGCCATAACATCAGCACAAGAACAAATTGAACAATGCATCCCCTAAAGAAAGGGGAGAGAGAGAGAAGAAAGAGATGAGAGAGCAAGGGAACGTAGAGAGTTGTACTCATTCTAATTTATAGTAATCTTTCTTTTCTAGTGGTTGCGAGAGGTGACCGACCACCGTTATATCTGATTGTTCTTTCTTTCACGTGCTTCCATGGTGGCGGTTAATTGCACACCCACATCTATACGATGGTTCGTATCCTAACAATGTTGTCTATATTATTGAAATTGAGGTTGATTTAGTTTGACTTCTAATACCATAACAAGTCCAAAAGACTTCCAAAGCAAAAGATAACAAAGAAAAAAAGAAACGATGAATCCTTTCTCCACTAGCTTGGTCAATATAGGACAAAGAGAAGAAGGAATACCAATATGAGTGTGACTATTGGGTGTCCAACTCGAAACCCGCTCCATTTGTATTCCGCTAACATGATTGCCTTCTCCTCATTCTCTTTCTACTCTATTTTTCTTCTCCCACAAGCCTGCCGTTATTTTTCTACATGCTTTCTAATTTTTCACATTATTTTTCTACATGCTTTTAATTTTTCACATTCTTCCAACTCTCCTCTATTCCCATATCCATATTCTCTTTTCTAATATTTTTCTCTTTCTCTGTAATGATATTCATTACCATGGAAACAAAAGACAAGTTTTCCCATAATCGCAGTCCTTTCATTTTTATTCTGATTTTTTCTCACTGCATTTTTTGCATTTTAAATATTTTTAACTGATAGTATATTTATCCACGATTTATGCCACAGATAATTTTCATTGCATTGGAAATTGTATTGATAATTTCTTTTTGACAAGCTTTCAATATAAAAACGATAGGTATTCAAAGCTTCATTGGCATGTTTTTTTGGCAACTATTTGCAAACAATTTTAAAGAAAAAAAGTGCCGAAGAAAGATTTGTTTTTCTCGGTAATTTTACATAAATACCCTCATAAACGAACAGCATTAGTTGAATACTTCTGTAAATCACACGTTTAATAAAAATATTATTTAAACTTGTTTATTTTACACAAGACCATTTGATTTTGGGGGTATTTATGAAGAAAACGAAGAACTTCACAGGGGTATGTTTCAACAAGAAGGGCGTTTATTTTATTTTATTTTTCAAAACAGAATTTGACAAGTGCATTTTTATAATTTCAAGATTCGCTACATAGAACTTTACGTTAAAAAAAATACCCCAACTAAAAATGATGTTAAAAGCTCTATCTCATGGTTGAAATTCCCGGTTTCGTCGCTGACGTAAGGGGTATAAAATATCATAGCATACTCACATGCGGGGATAAATGGGAGGAAACATGATAGGGAGATAGATGGTGACGACGCCAACGAACGACACCAAGAACATGTAAAATGAAGCGACACAAGTGCGAGCCAAATGACACGAAAGATGCACAAGAAGTTGGCAAGCATAATTTGCTACTCAAAGAACAAAGAAGAAGAAGAAGTAGTAGAGAGGATCGTCTGCTGCAGGAGAGAGTGCAACAGACCCTGCTGTAGGCGTGTGCGCCCTCAATCTTGATCGAGCGGTGCACGCGCCTACATGAGACACAACACCATAGCAGAGGATCCACCTAAGAAGAAGTGTTTGGTGCAATTAAACAAGAGGAGTTGGACAAAGGCATGTGAGGGAGAGACAAGGAAAGGAAAGATCAATAGGTGGAATGGCATCATCATCCCATGTTTGTTTATATATGGTTGTGATTCCTACATGTCTATTTTAAACATTTTTTCCTCTAAGAATACATGTCTGGCAATTGCGTGGATACGAGGACTTCTCTCCCTCCTAAGAATATTCCACTGTCACACCCAAATCTCTCTATATAGATATATATGCGATTTTTTTAGCCCTTTCTTGTCACCTCTATTCTATGTGCAATAGATTTTGATTTTGGGTACATATGCCTTCTAAGAGCTTATAAACAAATGGAGATGTTCTCCGTTTGCTTTCTCTTTCTTTATCGTCAAGGAGTTCTTCTCGCTTTCTATAACAACCACACCCTATTGAGAAGGAATTTGATGACATTCCTTCCTTCCTCTCCCCTTTAAAGAATAATAGACAACCCCTTCCAAGGATGCCAAAGCAAGACACCTTTTAAAAGGGGGCAAATAACGATAAAAGATTAAATAAAATTCCGGTCGTAGGTGGACAGGTGGCATGCGGTGATTCATGTTGTATTTAAAAGGATGTAATTAAGTTTTAATTGGAAAACCTATGCAATTACAATAGGAATCAGTTTGGTCTCAATTGGAAAATCAAATGACTTGGAGGGAAAGTTGGGATTCCTAAATTTGAAATATAGAAAAAGCTTGGGTGGAAGTTTAATATCATACCTAGTATTTCTAAACTTTTGGCGGGCTACACTTTTAGTGGGCTTATATATGAGTTCACACTCATGCTCTTGTAGCAATAGTAGAGAAGAGGAATGGAGGGTCACACGTGTTCCGTCTCCGGCTCTAGCTCCAGTTCGGGAGAGTCAATTCGAATCTTGACACTTTTGCTGCAGGTTTCATTCGGTTGATCGATTAAATTAATCAGACGGATTAATTTGTATTCGATCACAATGGGAATCTGACTCGATCCAAACGGCTCGTTTTACGATTTTGGAATCCAAAGAGACACGTCCATTGAGAGGCATTTTCGGAAATCGAAAGGTACCGCGAGTTAGGGTATGCGAGCTTCTATCTGTACCTCTCCCCCGACGCCATTTTTCTTCACTCACAAGAAAAATCCTCTCACGCCGCCTTGGCTCTGTTCTCGTTCTTACTCTCGCGGACGAACCTGCATCACTTTCTCTCGACTGCAGTTCTCTGAGGTACATTCGAGGTCGATCTTGTTGGTGTGTACAGACGAAGATCGTGTGCCGTCGTATCCTGGGAGCGGATCGCCAGTACCTACGCACCGATATTGTGTGGACGATATCATCTCTACGGATAGTCCATTACATGGATGCTTCGGTGACTTCTAATCTAATCTATTTAACTTTTTGTTTGCTGCAATTCATTTATTGCTTTACCTTTCTTGGATCTCGCCCTAATCCATGTTTCTGCTTTATTAATTGGTTCCTATATGCATCCTGTAATCGGAGAACCAAATGAAAATGTATTACCATGACGTTAATCTGTAATGCTCATCTTTAATTTCTTTGGATCCATGTAATTAATGTTTGAAATATGCGTTAATGATCCTGATTTCAACAATCCCTTTCAGTCCAAGTCTGATATGTATAGCGATTGATCGAAGGAACCCGAAGATATCAACCGTTCCTGAACTGGTAATAAACTGGGAAGAACTTTCCTTTGTTAAGAATAGTTTTCTGTGAGAGAAATGGGAAGGCTTGACAACTCTATCTTGACATCAAATGAAGGTGACAGTCGACAGCCCGACTACCCTCGACCCCTCATAATCAGATAGACACACACGATAAACTAGTATCATCAAGTTGCACGATCATATGCATCAAATAATTAGCTTCTGTTATTATTACTTGTTAGAGAATAAAGCAGATCCTGCTGTTCAACAAGCACAACAGGAACTGCTCTGATCGAACTAAATCACACTCATAACAACTGGCTGACAGAGAACCAATATTCCAGAAAAAGATTGCAGACATTTCATTTCAATGAATCCGTCTTTTTTTCTTGGAAAGATTCGGATCGAATACATGTGGTTACATCCACCACATCAAAGGATATGAGAGTTCAGGAACTTACAGCTGGAGAATTTAATAACCAGGAGTCACTGTTCCGATTTTACGTCCAGATCTACAGGCTCTCCTTCAAAAAAATGTACTAAGTCTTTTCCCACTATAAGTAGGGTCGGCTACTAGACTTGGCCAATGGGCCGGGGGCCCGCCCGCCAAGCCCGCCCAGCCCGCTCATGGGCCGGGCTTGGGCCAAGAGATTTTAGGAATGGGCCGGCCCGGCCCGGCCCGCTCTTTGGCCCGCCCGTCAACTGGGCGGGCCGTGGACATGTGCCATAGAACCCGGCCCGGCCCGGCCCGGCCCGCACATATAAAAATATTGGTTTAAAAATTATATTTTAGATACTTTTACTATAATATACTTCAAGTTTTTGTTTTTACGTTATCAATATTACATCTTATTTTATATTTTAGATGCAAAGTAACTCATATTATGGTTATTTGGATTTAGAAAGATTAGATGATGCTAAAAAAATTTAATTATCTCCATAAATTTGATTAAAAAATTAATAAAAAGATACATTACATTCAGCCCATGGGCCGGCCCGGCCCGGCCCGGCCCAGACCTGGGCCGGGCTTGGGCCTTGAAGTATGGCCCATGGACCGGGCCGGGCCGGGCCTTGGACCTGGGGTTTTAGAACCTCGGCCCGCTCGGCCCGGCCCATGGGCCGGCCCGGCCCGCACTTTGGCCAGGTAGATCGGCTACATGGATTCTTGCTCAAATCCATGTTGTAAGATTCGACTATTTTTTACGTTGGCCGTCGACTACCTAACGCAACCACTGCAAGAGTGGGATTTGAACCCTGGTCTTTTGTGTGGTAGACACACTGTACTACCTAACCTAACGTTGGCTCTCCTTCAATGTACCAAAAATATAATGACCGTTGATGATACCGAGCTCATTCGTATGATCATGATTCATGTCCCCCAATTGAAGTGGCTGAAATGATTGCATGCATATGGCAAAGGGACACTGTAATTTATCTGCATTCAAGTTTCGACCTTGAGATAAAAAGAGAGAAAGATAAAAGGAAAAGGAAAGAGAAAGAGAAAACGAATTGTGGTGATATTGAATCCAAAGGAAGGGGTTGGTGTACCAAAGGAATGGACCACATTCTCGTTTTCCCAAACTTTAGACCTTCAAACCATCATCCATCCTCTTTGATTATTACCTTTAAGACCATGTTTGTTATGCATGAATAGAAGGGAGAATCGAATCACCATTACTCAACCGATTCGATTCTTGTGTTTGTTATATCATATTAAGATATGAGCAACGATTACAAAGGAAACCAGATTCCTTCATACATGGAAATTGCCATTCCTAGATGTCTCTTAGGAATTGGGATTCCATTCCTTATAAAGGCTAATGAATGAAGTCTTTTTCAATATTTTTAATTAATATATCATTGTTACAAATATATGATTATCGACATGAATATATATTTTTTGGATATTTTTTGGACATCGATATGGATGTGGTTTTTTTAGACATAGATATATGGACACGGACATTGATACAAATATATAGATGCAAAAGCTTGGATAAGTTACAAATATGTGCATATATGGTACTGACACAGATACGAGATGTTTTTTTCGGATACAAATATAGATACAGTTCAATTTTTTTTGATACAGATATAAAGATGGTTACAAGATATTCTAAAGGATACGAGTACATATATATTAAATATAATTATTATATTGATAAAATATATCACATATGATTTTTTTAAGGATACGAGCATGCAGGGGTGGAATCATGAATTTCATCAAGGAGGGACCGAGTATACAACTATTATGAATGCTTAAAAAAGAAAAAATCTATATATTTTCCAACGATATTTTTAAATAGAATTAATATTTGTAAAATAAACCTCTTTCAATCTTGATAACGTAGAATTTAAATCTATTATTAATGGTAGAATTTCAAATAGATTGGTATTTTAATTGGCTATTTTTAAAATTAGATAAATATAATAATTTATGTCTCTCTAAATCTATCCTAAAAAGGCTAAATTATAAAGTGAAATTTTGAAACAAAAAAGTTCATGGTTAAAAGGAAATAATAAAATTTATTTTATTTACAAGGAGTAATAAAAACATTATGAGAGAAAATAAAATCGAATACAATTTTATATCAAAATATTTTGATACTTTGGAAGTGATTGGATAAACCATATAAAAGAAAGTAAAATTGATGGAAATATTCGAACCGTGTCTCTGGAATAAAAGCTATGCCACTCTACCACTTGACCATTTAATAATTTTGCAACTTTTCTCTAACAACATTTAATAATAATACTCTTTATGAGGGGTCGTATTAAAAAGTTAATACATTGTATAAGTGATGTATAATAATCATAGAGGGGTCATGCCCCCACTACCCCTTCGAACATGGATATGTATTTTTTTTATTTTTTCCGGATATAGATATGAGATTTTTTTCCAATATGGATATGGATGAGGATGCAATTTTCAATTTTTATAAGATAAGGATACTGATTATATTCTAACGGATACATATACGGATATGGAGTTTTATTTTTTGTGGATATATGGTACTGGACATAGATGATGATTTTTTTGTGAAAACGGATATAGACATGAAAATGGGTTTTCATTTTTTTGCAACTATAGATATGGATAAGGATACCATCTTTAATTTTTTTAAAGATATGGATACAGGTTATATTTTAGTGGATATGTATCTGGATATGGATATGTGTTTTTTTGCGAATACAGATACCCATAATATATTTAATTTTTTTAGGATATGAATATAGATATTGTAATAAAATGTTCTAGCGGATACATATATGGATATATCAAATATACTAATTATATGGAAAAACTAAAGTAATTTCCATTTAAATTTGACTATTGATTCCTTATATGAAATATATCAATATATGAAAAAAATAAGTTGGACGATACCGATTCTTTTTTTTCTACTTAACGAAATATATTAAAGGAAGGTTATTTTCTTTCTATTATTTTCTCTTTACAAAGATAAAAAGGAATGCGACTCATAATGGAATGAAAAAACTTATTACTTTCCATTCTATTGTTAATTCCATTCTTGTCTCAATTCTACCATAGTAATTCCTTTCCAACGGGGCCTTACAGGTCACAAGGGAGAAACACAAACAAAGAAGTTAGCTGTTGTTAATACTTTTGAAATTTGCGAATTACACATTGTATTCTTATTTATTTCGTAATTACATGGCGATACATATAAAAAAATCTATATTGACAGGTGTTCTTCTACTGTTAAGAAAATCTATATTGACACGTGTCCTTCTACTGCTAAAATTTGGGGGTCAAACTATTGAGTTTGGAAAGGAGGTTATCTGAGAGAGGGTACCCTGTGGGTTATCTGATGAATAACTTGATTTTGTTTTTTGGTTTATAGAAAGAAGATTCTATTATTGAGAGGGTTTGTTGGGATGCGATATAATATATATTTTTTGTTACAATGGATGAAGGAGAAATGATTGATTTGATGTATTAAATGAGAGAGAGGGGGGGGTAATTTTTGGGCGGACTCCACATGATGGAGACTAAAAAATAGATGGCGGAACCTCTATGTTGGAGATGGGGTTTTTAGGGAAAACCTTGAGGAAAATCCGATTGGAGTGATAACCCGCATAGGGTGTAGGTAAACTCTTTGCCAAACACTTAGAGATTGCATGTAGCAAGTCGGAAAAGGAGGGAGTGGCATGCCGTGGCAGAGAGGCGCACCTCCTTGGACAACATCAACTAATTCGAAACTTAATTTGAAAGTCATGTTTCGACATAGATATTTTTTAAATGCTCCTAACAACCAACGAATGACAAGTGCTTTTATGATGGAGCTATTGATGGGGTCAGTCGGGTTGGGTTTGGTCTTCGTGGTCGAGAAGGTGGTGTGCTCCGATAAGGATAAAGAACACAAAGCTAGGGACATGCGAGAAGGTAGGAGAAGACGAAGAGTAATTGAAAAAATAAAAATAAATACTAAATTATTTGTTGTCTTAAGCTAAGAAAAGTAAATAAAAATACCTTGTATAGTTCAGGAGATTATGGGATAAATATGGATGCAAATGTTATTGGAGAAGTTGCACTACAAGAAAAATGAGTTATGGTCACGGAATGTGGCTACGGAAACTTGTGGCCACGATAATTTCGTGGCCACTAGTTTCTCGTAGCTACAATTCGTGATCAAAGTCTTTGTGCAAGAGTTGTGGTCACGACAAGTTCCGTGGTCACTTGTATTGGCCACGACATATTCGTGGTTAGAGAGCTTTAATGACGAGACTTATAGCTACGGCTACTGGCCACGACGTATTGTGGCTAGAGCCCAATTCCGTGGTCACAAATCACACATCTGTGGGCTTAGCTTTGTAGTCACAACTTGTTTTTTACACTACAAGGAAAACAATTTGTGGCCACGGAATGAGCTTTGGCCACAACACGTCGTGGCCAGTAGCCGTACCTACAAGTCTCGTCGCGAGAGTTCTTTAGCCACGAATATGTCGTGGCCATTACAAGTAGCCACAGAACTTATCGTGGCCACAACTCTTGTATGAAGACTTTGGTCACGGATTGTAACTATGAGAAACTAGTGGACACGAAATTATCGTGATCCCAAGTTTCTGTGGTCACAACTCATTTTTCTTGCAGTGCTAGTAGTGTTGGGACGGGCACAAGTGTAAAAAATCCGTCAATAATAGGAGGCTTTCTTAAGGTGAAAGCTGCCTTCAACTACAAAAGGCGAAAACAGAGTCCCCGCTGCTTTGGATTGTTGCTATTGGCCGTTGTTGGTTGATGGCCGTTTCCCTTGACAAGAACCTAATTGTGGGGTTTCTTCTTCGGTGTTTGTTTGTTTGTTGTGATTGGTATATCTCGACGATGATATGCAATCAATAGCCTCTCGATCTCGATCTCAATCTCGATCGCTTCTTTAATTCCTGGAGGCCTAAGGAGACCACATTTTCTGACATGAATACGCGGATCTGTTAGGCAATCAAAGCCTACCATTGACGAGAGCCCGTCCTGGAAGTAAATGCCGGCACGATGGGTTGGAGGCCTTCTTAAAATATGCAGTTAATCGTAATTATATCCCTTGGTGACATTGCATTAAATTCGAATGCGTAAATGTGCTGTCCTGACAACTCTCCCTTGTTATTTTCTTTCTGTATGTCTAGTTCTGTTCTGATCAACTTATGAATGGTGCATGCATGTAGATGTTGAAGAGCTAGTCGATGTTTGAGAAAATTCTCTGCGTAGGTCCTACAGCAATTACAACTAAATCTTCGACTGATCAACCATAGAAATCGGCTTTTTCTGAAGGGATAAAGTGCCCTGCTAAGCTACAATTATCTTGGCATCCTTGTCCACCAAACACCTGTTCAACATAACTGGTCAGTTGCATAATATTTTCCTTTGAATATTTGATACTCAAAGCAAATGCCAAAAAAAATCTCATTTTGCAGAAACTCTGAGTTTTCTTCACGTCCAGAAGATAGTCCAGAACCGCAAATGCTGCATGTGTGGCAATATGTCAAGCAGCCCACTCTTTTATGAGTCTGGGCACTTGTACGTCAATGGCACCCAGAGCAAGAGCCTAAGGTTAGTACTAAAATCTAATAGTTAGGCGACGTTTTTAAAGGCCGTGTTTGATCTGTTGAAACTTTGCCTTGGGATTAGGAGATGTTTATTAACGTCGGCAAGGATGTGTCGCCATTGACTCGTCGCCCTTCCCGATACAAGGAACAAATGCAGGGATAAATATATGGTTCTTTACATTTGTGCCCCTTTTAACTTCTACAATACTAATTATACTCCTTCTCTTTTTGCAATATTAGTTGTGCACCCATCTTCTTACACCGTAATCACGTGTGCTCTTCCGTTAACCACGATTTATTCATATCAAGGAGTGCTTAAGAGGGACACAACTAGGGATGAAAACAACTGGATACGGATATGAATATAGGTGCTACCATATCCTTATTTTTTAAAAAATCCGAATACGAATACGAATATCACTCGAATGTGTAAAATATAAAATCATCCTCAAAATACTAATACGAATGCTAAATGAATATTGCTAATTCGGATACGGATATTTGACAAATGAATACGAATTAATATAGGAATATTATACATGTCCAAATTTACTTAAAAAATATAAACATTTTTTATTCGAAACAATTTTCAATATAAAAAATGTATTAAAAATTTTTAATAATGAATATGTACATAATAAATAATTAAATAATAAAAGAAAACATAAAGATATAACTAAATAGTAAAGGAAAGCTTACGAAACTTACTTCTTTATGTATCATGTAAGTATTGGTATCATCCAGAATTTGAACATTCATATTCATATTCGTATTTGGATCTATATTCGTATCCTTCGAAAAATGAATATTTGTATCCGTATCTTGAAAGTTTTGAATATTCATATTCATCAAAATTGAAGATATAATATTCTTATTTGTATTCATAATGAATGTTGAATATTTGTATTCATATTCGCATTCATATTTATCAGATAAAAAATGGCATTCATATCCTTTATTTGACGAATGTGACTATGAACGTTTACAAATATATTCTTATTACCTTTTCCACTGCTGAGATGAGACTTGGGGATCGACATTGGGAACAACGATGTCACGATAAATAAGAGCAGCATCCCGACCAATAGTAGCAGGCAATGGATCCTGATAACATAAGCCTCTCTATATAATCCACCTCGATCATGAAGCTTCGAGGTCGATGGAGCACTTATCTCATGCGTGATATCTCCTTCAACGGAGATGATCCTATGTGGACAACGTAGCTTCTGCTCCATTAAGGTTTGGATCGAGTACGGAGGAGCCTGATGGAGATGAGGGTCTCGACTCCGACGAAGAGCTACTCCTATGTTGATCCAGTGGCTTCTTTCATTGGAGGTGGTCTCTACGTACTGCTGAAGCAGGGGAAAGTGGTACTTGTCCCAAGGCTGTCTGGTGGGTACAGATGTTGCTTCCTCAACCGAACCTGGAGGAGATGGAACAAAGGTTTGAAGAGGATCTGATCTACTGCTCAAAGGTGGTGAACGGAGCCCTCCACCTTGCGGAGGAGGAGAGTGGCCAAGGCTCTGGGTATAGCTAGAAGTTGGGTAATGGAATCCAAGCTCCAGCGAAGAATAGATCCGGGCACTTGGGAGCGATGTGACAAACCTTGGCTTTTACACCGGTGGAGCTACGGAGGACTTCCTAGTAAGCGTTTGAGATAACTCCCGAATGGGTGTTTCTAGAGAATGAAGGAGCAGAGGAGGTGGGTGCGGAAAAGGTGGGCTCTAGAGAATTAGGCAGTTGGAGGGATCGAGCGGAAGGGTAAGGGACGGAGGAGGTGAGGGACATCGGAGGAAGGGGCTGGATGGTTCAGGGTGGAGGTGGTGGTGGGTATTTAGAGGAGGAAGAAGGTGAATAGAAAGTATTCTTTTCTCCTTATCTAAGTGAGAGAAGTCATATTTTTAAAAAGGATTTCTATCAGTTGTGTCCTTTTGAAAAATGGAAGCGAAGAATCCATGTAGCCGACCATACTTAATTGTGAGAATAGACTTTGTTGTTGTTGTTGTACAATATCAGGTACGTCTCTCTTCTTTTGAGAATATCAATTGTGACATCGACTTCTTACTATTCTTTCATTTGTGCTCCTTAAATTAGTTGCGATCTATTTCTAACGTAACAAACGTTAACTTTAAGGATACAAGGAAAAATAAATCAGAAAAAAGGTCTAACAAGTCTTTCTTATCCTTTTTCATCCTCTCCCTCCTCCCTCCCCCTTCCTACCTCCCCTCCTTCAGCTCCCCAAGTCAACCCCATGCTTCTCCCAAATCGACCTCCTCCTCTCTCTCCTCCTCCTCCCCAAGCCGACCTCCTCCTCTGCCTCTCCTCTCCTCCACCCCCAGCCTCCCCCCTTCTTCGCCTCCCCTTCTCCTTTGGTCGCCCTCTCATCCGCCCCCAGTCCCCCCTCATCCGCACCTAGCCTCCCGCATCCTCCGCCCCGTTCTCTCGTCCGTCCCCAGCCTCCACCCTCCTCCGTCTCCCCTTCTCCTTCGCCCCAATCTTCTGTTGGAATTAACTTTGTTGGGATAGTTTGATGCAATTTGACGGTCAATATCAACTTGTATTAATGTATCTCAATTCCTGGGTTCAATGTTTCAACAATGTGGGGTGTTGTTTAGTCCCACATCGTGGAGAGTCAAAACCGACAATTGGTCTTTATGTTGAAAGTATTGAGACTAGTCTGGAAACATACCAGAGAGGACTTTGGACCACCACACACGTGCTCACGCGCGCCCGCCCACCCGCGTCGGGATGGGCTCGGGAACGGGCACATGCACGGGCTCGGGCTCAGGCTCGGACGCGGGCTCGGACTCGGACGTGGGCTCGCGCACAGGCTTGGGTGTGGGCTCGGGCTCAGGCGCAGGCTCGAACGCGGGCTCGGGCGCGGGCTCAGGCACGGGCATGGGGTTGGGCGCGGGCTCGGGTGTGGGATCAGGCACGGGCTCGGGTGCGGGCTCGGGCTCGGGCGCAGGCTCGGGCTCGGGTGCAGGCGCAGGCTCGGACGCGGCTACGGTTGTGGCTGCAGTGTGGCGTGAAGACCGGGTCAGTTTTGTGTAACCGCGTGTTTGAATTGCAAGGGACGTGACCCTTTATCCTCTTACGATACGTAACCTCCCTGACGGTTTAAGTATCTCTCAAAGTTGTGGGCAAGGATTACGAATATACATAGTTCTCATTCCCAATGCCTCTCCTCTCCGTCTCTCAATCTCCGGCTTCGTCTACGGAGATGATTTTCGAGGACGCTCAAGCACGGTGCGCACCGTCGACGAGCATGGAATCCTTGGACCCTGTGAGCGGCACGTCAAGGTCCTGTGCGTCGGTAAAGTGGGGGTGTTGTCTCTCTAAGGGGAGTCCTACAACAGAACGCTTCGATTATGATCTCTAACTCTCTCCTTTTCTTTGTCGCATTGTTTATGACGATGGTTGTTTCTGAATTTTCCCTTGTTTTAAAACGCATACATTCATTAAATGAATATTTTCCTTGTCATTAATAATGGATGCATACATACATTGATTTAAACGAGAAACTTGTTGATAATCTGATTCATGTATGTATGTTGATATCGTATTTCTCAACACCTCCCGCTTCCTCCACTCCGTCCTCTCCTCCACCCATTCTGGCTTGTGCTTTTTCATCATTCTTGATTTCTGGTGCCTTTAGATGACGTTTTAAATCATTGATAAGGTGATATTTGACCTCCAACACCTTTTGTGATCTATGAGTCTGCTTGTTTCCTCGTGATATTCTTTGTATTTCGAGTTGTTTGGATTAGGTGAGCGTACCAGTTTCAGTAACTTGTCATGTGAATCTTTCCTACACTAGATTCATGTATATGTAGAAGCACATGATGCCTTGAGTTAGACTACACTGGATTCATGAATATGTTGAAGCACATCACTCCTTGAGTTAGAAATATGGTTCGGAATGACTGGATGTGGTTCATAGAATTCAAGCCAAGAACATTTCTCGAATCGTTTCATCTAAATCACAAACAAGTAATAGGATTACCTCTTGAAATATGGTTGCGATCGAGTCTCTAAACGAAGAGACTTCCAGTCTCAAGTCCGATCCATCGGAGGATACGCTTGCGAGCGTGTTGATGAAACGCGTGCTTCTCGCAATCCATGTAGAAGATCCAAGCCACGGATCTCCTAATCTCAACAAATGAGATACGACGCCTTCTTCACGAGCAAGGCACACCGAAGTAGACGGAGATCCATGAGCAAACGATCGGGCAACATAACGACGATGCTGCGGCGATGGAGAATCTCTCTAGGGCATCCATGGAGGACAGTCATATGAGTGAGTGAGAGAGAGAGAGTGGGCGTGTAGAGAGAATGAGAGAGAGAGAGAGAGTTGTGTTTCTCATTGTGTTGTTGTAACCAAGAAGAGCAAGGGGTGCATCTCCTTTTATAATATTTTGGGATCCATGGATCTCAATCCATGGACAACACAAATCCAATGGCTTGCATTGATTTGTGTTTCTTTTAATGGTCAAGATTCTGTTAATAAAAAACCAACAACAATTAATTTAATTTAGATTAAATATATATATTGACTTGTAGGAAAGGTACCGATGAGTTTTTAGACTGGACTTTTCGATGCGAATTACTACACGATATTGTTGGATGTGAATGATATAAAATACAATGTCCACATATCAGATGTAAGAAAAATTTGGCTAATAATTGGAATGTAGTTTGCCAACATCTTATACTGAATGGAATGTAGTTTGCCAACATCTTATACTGAATGGAATTTGACTATATTATATAAATGGGACATATCATCGAGAAGGTGTCCATCATATTCTGGAACAAAATAATAAAGTAACTTATGATGAAGATCTAATGCAGACAGATCTTGATGGGGGATGTTAGAAATGTTACATGATATTTGAACGTATATTTCATATGAATGTAAAGAACTGGTTCAGAATGATTTTCATGAAAATATTACAAACGCAGAAACTTGTCTGACTTAAGGAATTGAAATGTCTCGTCTAAGATTTCTGTTAGAGATAAGGGGGGCATGTCTCCTTCTTTGTCTTTAGATTATCCATTAACATTAGTTGGACATATTGGTTGACCCCTCCTATTACTTTGTTCTTTCTGACATAAGTACAAATCAATTAAAAAAATCAAATCCATACAAAGGGTGAAAGTAATTTTTGTGACTTATACTCAACTCTAATTCATTATTCTTTAACTATAGAAGCCATCAACAATATTTTTTTAAAGAAAGGTATTTATTCATGCATTTACTATTTAATCAAAAAATCTCAAATTTAGTCGTCCATACCATGAAAATTTTTATAATAATTTGTCGATTTTACAGTAGATATTATGGTATAGTTCTATTGCAACATTGCCATCTTTTTACTTAAATGTCGAAAACAAACTTGTCTTACGGTAAAATACAACCATTTGTATTATTTCACCATATTCACAAAATGACGAAAAACTAAAAATATTTCATAGGTTATTATGAAATAGCAAATGGTTTTAGTGTCCTGGTATAAAATTCCATATAAAAATTTAATGTACAAATCTACTTGAGAGAGAGAGAGGAGCAAAGGCGTGGCGTCCATTACGGGTGCCCCCATTTCATACCACCTTCGCTCCATTATTCTCATCGTCTCTCTCTCCGGTGGGATCAGAGATCAGCGATGGAGGTGTTCTACTACGTGGTGTTCGGGGGGCTCTCGCTGGTGGTGGCCGTTCTGGAGCTCAGCAAGACCGCCCGGGACCGCATCTCCACCCCCGCCCCCTTCAATGCCTTCAAGAACAACTATCTCCTCGTCTATTCCCTCATGATGGGTCCTCCTCCCCTCTTCTTTCGATCTCTTCATTTTGCTTCTTGGGTATTCGTCTTCTTGCCCACCTGAACCGAAAGATACATCTTTGTTGGTTTTCGCTGTTTAGAGTCTACGTTGGTTGCTTTCTGATGTGGGTCTAATGGGCGTCCATCGTTTAATTCTTAAATTGTATATTTTCATATTAATTTCTGTCTGGAAAATGCCATATATGCCAATTAATTGGATTCTTTCCTGAGCTTGAGTATGAAGTATATGCATTCGGCTTCTCATTCAAAAATCAGATATGGCAAGAATCTTAAGTCATGGATACAAGAATCTTTTCTACTTCAGTTTGTGAGATTTCGTAATAATAAAAATCTGATTTTAGAAGTGGAATAAAGAGTAAGTAGAAGCAGGTCAATATGTGTACTGCCATTTTACCTTTGATTGCCTCTTTGAATTGTATCCAAACTTGGTACTCATTTTCTCATAGTTAGCTTTCTCTTATAATCTATCATATCTGGTTAATACGCAGACAATTGGAACCACGTTTTATCATTCTTTTTTCTTGCAAAAACTAAAACAGTGCCCATTGTCCCAAATGGACGAAAAATACATGTAAGAAACGCAAGCAGAGGGAAATAGCTAGTGTGAATTTGGCACTATTGCATATAACCGCGTTATTAATAAAAGTTTACGACTAAAGGCTGTCAAGTCTTGTGTTCAAGATTTCGCTTGTTATATTTTACTGCAACAGCTGGAGATTGGTTGCAAGGTCCTTATGTGTATTACCTCTATAGCACCTATGGCTTTGACAAGGGAGATATTGGGAGGCTTTTCATTGCTGGATTTGGATCCTCCATGCTCTTCGGGACGATTGTCGGTTCCCTGGCGGACAAACAGTGAGATTCTCATCAACGTGGCAATTGTTTTAGGAGTTTAACTTGTGTGCTAACATTTGTAATGTGGTGGACAACAGGGGTAGGAAGAGGGCCTGTGTGACTTACTGCATCACTTACATAATGAGCTGCATCACCAAGCATTCTCCGCAATACAAAATTCTTATGGTAGGACGTATATTAGGAGGAATCTCTACATCGCTCCTCTTCTCTGCATTTGAATCATGGCTTGTTGCCGAACACAATAAGGTTAGAAATCACGTTAATGATGTGAAGTCATGTAATAGCGAAATTGTTGATCGAATGTTCGATACATCAGATAGATCACTTTTGCCTCTTCAAGAATCAATGAAGTTCCACTTGATAGGCAATATAATCTGAGAATTTGCTCTGTTGTTTTTGTGCAGAGGGGCTTTGATACACAGTGGCTGTCAATAACTTTCTCCAAGGCTATATTTCTTGGCAATGGTCTCATAGCGATTGTCGCTGGGCTAGTTGCAAATATTCTTGCTGATTCCTTGAGCTTTGGTCCTGTAGCACCATTTGATGCTGCTGCTTGTGTCCTTGCTGTTGGAATGGCTATTATCTTGTCATCATGGACAGAAAATTATGGGGATCCTTCTGAAAACAAAGATATTTTATCCCAATTCAAAGGCGCAGCAGTGGCTATTGCTTCTGGTGAGTTTTTTTAAAAGATTGTTGATAACCTGATCACCTCAAAACTCAGACTGATCAATTCATGGAATTTATGATAACTAGATGAGAAGATCGCACTATTGGGTGCTATTCAATCGCTCTTTGAAGGTTCCATGTATACATTTGTCTTCCTTTGGACACCTGCATTGAGCCCGAACGATGAAGACATTCCTCATGGTTTTATTTTTGCAACTTTCATGCTCTCCTCTATGTTGGGAAGTTCCATTGCTTCCCGGTTAATGGCCCGTGCATCACTTAAAGTTGAAACCTACATGCAGATTGTCTTTTTGATTTCAGCAGCAACTCTGGTCCTTCCTGTTGTCACCACTGTATGCTTTCAGACACCTTTTTTTAACCATATCACAAATGTGAAAGCGGCGTTTTTTTTACTAATGGTGTTATTTGGAACAGTTCTTTGTTGCCCCCTCTGGTGAGAGAGGTGGAAGCATATCTCTCGAAGGGAGTATACAGCTCTTTGGCTTCTGTACCTTTGAGGCATGTGTTGGGATATTCTGGCCTTCCATAATGAAGATGAGATCCCAGTACATTCCCGAGGAAGCAAGAAGCACAATCATGAACTTTTTCCGCATCCCACTCAATATTTTTGTGTGCATCGTGCTTTATAATGTAAGAGTTATTTTTGTTTGTGTTTTTCTTTGATGAATTTTAAAATTGTGCAATCAATCACCTCCAAGGGGGGATGTTCACCCGTCACTTTTTCAAAAAAAAAACACACAAACATACTGTAAGGATTATGCTTCCTGATATTTTCTTCTCCTAAATGCCAACTTGTCAATAATCAACTTGTCAATAATCAACTTGGTAGAATGAGTTTAGATGGGTAGAAATGCGGAAGAAAGGGCAATGCCAGCCCTCGGGAAGGAATGGAACCGTCAGTGTGTTGTTTAATAGTGAGTTTATTTACCAGCATTATGCATATATTGTGGTGGATATATTATAATGAGCTGCAAACAAGATATAAATGAAGAAAATGCAAATCAAATTCTTAGTAAAAATAAACCATTAACAGATTAGAATTTTATATTAATGGGCAAATGCCGCCCTGCATTGAAAACATTCTACAAGTACTATGAGTTGCAGCTCCTTGTTATTATCTGTGTTTCTCTATTTATCTTTAGTTAGAAACATGTAAGATATCCTTACAAGTTTTTTTACTGGGTACTCTGTAGGTTAACGCATTCCCAATCACCGTCATGTTCGGAATGTGCTCCATTTTCCTAACCATGGCTGCAGTCTTGCAGTGGCGTTTGATGGTTGTTTCAGTCATGCATCGACCAAGTAAAGTATCATCCTTCTGTCTTAACTTGAACTGTGTAAAGTAATGTGAAAATCGCCTTTTTGTTATGCATTGTTATTGATGTTGAATGATTTATTTCCTTCAGGGGGCCAAGATTGGACGGCGATGAAAGAAAGGACTTCCGAGACTGAACCACTGAACATGTGATTAAGAGAAGCTACACTGAGATGAATTGTGCTTATCGCGGTCAGCTTTCAGAATAAATACGGACCAAAAGTATATGTGAAATGGTGCGTGCAGAATGCAACCAATGTTGGCAGCGTCGATTACATACTGGTGTCTTTTTCTTCTTTATTTGTTATATATTGTTATCCTTGAATTTATTGAAGGCATGGGATCCCTCCATTACCAATTGTTATCCCTTGCTAAATTTTGTTTATTTCTGTTTAGCTCTTCTTTTGTCCAAAGACAAATACTTGTGTGAGTCAAGTTTCTAAGTTTTGTAAAATGCATAATGATCCCTTTTTGAAATGTATTCTTATCTTTTCCCTTTACTTGTACAATGCCTGGCTTGATATCATCTTAGAGGCAACATAAAGATTGAAGGTCAAGATACCTAAATTATATTATGAGGGCTTGTTCTCTTGCGGAGTCGGTGTTTCTTGTCCTGGGACAACGGGGTTTCTCCTTGGATCGGTTTGTCGTGGGACATGATGTCATGTGCATTAATGGTTCTCTTGTTCTGTCCTAATGTTGCATCTCCTTATCCTGCAGCAGTGTGCCGTAGGCTTTTCAACCATTGCATTGAAGGGTAGGTTGATCTGCCCTTTCCTGTTGGGGATCTCCATCTTTGCTGACTTCCTTCCACTTCATCATCTTTGTAACCATGCTAGACCAATATTCAGTAGACGATCAGTTGTTTTGGATTTTTTTGCTCCTCTTCTATCTCCTACTTTCGAAACCAATCTTTACTCCGCGTATGTTGCTGTAAAATCCCATCACTGTCGCTATACATTGCAGGTCACACACTCCTTCAACCTCCCACTTCCACTAAGTTGTTTTTAAGTTCCAAGTTGCCTCCATCAGGTTCTTGTTGGGGATGGATACACATCAAGCACCACACGATTAGAAGCACGATCGAAGAAGAAAGCACGTACAATCGCACAAGACTAGGATTTATAGTAGTTCGACAATGTGCCTACTCCACTTGCCCACACTAGACTCTACTATTGTTTGAATGATTTTGGGATACAATATGTGGTGTCGCATGGCTCTTTTTATAGTACAACAAAAGAATATCAAGCACTCAGCAATACCCACTATCAGCTCTCAGCCAATCAGGACGCAGGAAGTGGATTGAGCATCTCATCAATCTAACTCAACACCTCTCATCTAATCAGAATGCAGGAGGCGTATCAAACACCTCAGCAATCCAACCCAAGAGCTCTCAGTCGATTAGAAGGCAGGAGGGAGATCAGTCACATCAACGATGCTCTGCACTTATATTCAATCAATCAGTCTTCACAAAATAAATCTCAACAGTTCCTTCTTCATTCCTCTGCACCCCTTCAACTTCTTCATTCAATCCCGGTACTCTGTCTGCACCTCCTCTTAATGTTCTACTTTTCGGCCTTAGTTTCATCATTTTGTTCAATGCATGGTAACATGTTACACACCTAATATATATTTCGCTGGACGTAATGAATATTTTTTCACCATTCATTATCTGCATTGTTTAGGAAATAGACCAGTTGTATTATATGAGTGCTCAATCGTTGGTTTTTCCTTTAAGTTTTTTTGCTTCGTGAAATAAGAACGTATTCCCATGCTATTGCATCCGTGATGTACAACAGTTGATCAGGATCAGATGGTGTATAGATCACCTTAAACCTTTTGGCAATATGTTTCATTTCCCTATATTCTTTTATTTGACGGAGTTGACCATGTCAATTTTGAGCCATTTTCCTAGTAGACTAAGCAAAACTCACATATCCTTCGCAATGGATTGATGTAGGATCTTGTTGACAATCTAAGTTGTCATAGTACCCTATAGCAAAACTTGGCCCACGCATTATCATGTTTCCATATGCACATGTTTTGTCCACTGACTAATCCTTTCATAAGGATGTACTCCTTGTTCTGGCTTTCCATGATAATCATGAATTACATCGAGCATAACTCGTAAATTGTCCCATCCATTTTCATAATGGGATCGAGTTCTTGTTGTCCTCGACAGATGGAGGAGCATCGACCTTTGATTCTTCCATGATACAATAAGCGTGCACAAGATGGAAAATACAATGGATAAGATCGATAGATACTGTCTACGTAAGTGTATACGGGGAGGGTGTGTGTACGCTTAGATATACAGCACTCAACATCACCATTGTATGCACTCTATTGACATTAAACTGTGATTTAGATTATCAAATCCAGATTGGAATGTCACAAAACATAGTGTCTAAAAATTTAAGATTTTTTTGCTCGTAGCATGAAAAGTATGCCACATAGACCAATGCGAAGGGGCCATGTATCACCCATTATTCCGATGAACGAGTCACTAGAGAGGGTCATCGGAACTCCTCTGAGCGCACCAATGGGTACTACAATGGTTGTTGCGAATGCATGAGGCAACCGATTAGTTGTCAGTGGGTCACCGAAGTTGAGAGATTTTTCCAAGGTTGCAAGAAGAGAACCTATGGTGCGATTAGGGTTTTCAAGAGGGGCCTAAAGCTCTGGTCCAAGACTGTTGCTTTGAAGGCATGTGAAGGGGAACAAGAGAGTTGTTTGTATATTACGGAGCCTTAAGGTCCGTTTCATAATCGGGTTATTCCAAAGTAACCCGGTTGACCTCTCTCTATTCTTGGGTTGGAATTCCATCACAAACTATAGTAACATCACATTATATTCTTTATTCCAACCCTCTCCAACCCTCATAACCATACCAAACAACTACTATTCACGTCAGGTTACCCCAACCTAGCAACCAAATCAACCTCTATGTATAGAGGAAAACCCTAGAGACGAAATGAAGTTGTCCTATTGTACTGCGAATATGTCATATAGGGCTTACATAGAAAAAGAAAGGGTGTAATACGATAGTACTATAACATTCTAAATAGATTAAGGATTACCTTTTCATGAGCAAATGAATCGAATGAAGAGTTACATGTTTATTTGGGTGTTTTGTAGATTGGTTAAATAGATTGATCAACTAAAATGAAAAATCAGTTGGTTAATCTAATGATCAGTTAGCTGATTAGTATAGATGAATAAGACGCGAACCACATAATAGATAACAATTTTGAAAGATAATTAGTTGGTTTGAAAGATAGTTGGTTGAAGTTTATTTTCCAATAAAAATATAAATTCATGTAATAACCATATGAACATAAATTTAGTCGATTGCCAGACTAATTGATCGACTCGTGAGTTGGTCGATTGACCAATAGGCGATTGTTCAACTAAAATGGTGATTAATGAATGTTTGAGTCGCATCATTCAAATTCAATGTTTAACTGATCAAACAAACAACTAAGCTAAAGAACGATTTGATTGATTATAGTCGAGACTCAGTCGACTGAAGCTGTGTCGATCAACTGAATTGCGAAGACGATAGGAAATTTTACTGAGGATTTATTTTTATTTTTTTCTCCTTAATGGCTTGTTGTTAGGCTCTTTATACATTCGAAGTACATAAAGCGAAGATAGAATCTATGCTAGATCTACTCAATGCTTCATCAAAGATGGCATTTCGCATCGAATTAACGCTTTCTCCTTGAACTTTTTTGTTCTATATTTTGGTATTAGAAACGTGAAAGGTTGTGTCTTGAACAAGGAAGACAAATATAATTTCTATTTCTACTAAAATATTATTATTTTATAATGACATTTTTATCGCATCACTTGTAAGACATGTTAAAATTAATTATATATGTTTCTAACTTAGCATGTTCAAGAGGAGTCGTATACGGTAAAAAACAATTATTATAATATTCAAGTAACTAAATATATACACCACAAGGATACTTTGGAGAATTATCTACTCGGATATTTTTATGTCATATATTTAAATTAGTAATATTGCTTGATAATTTCTGACTTGGAAGCAAAAACGTGAGGAAATCCAAAGACACGGAGACAGTGCTTCTCTCGACCACCAATTTAGATTTCCAGTCCCTCTCTGTCTCTATCCTTCTGCTCAACCCACCTATTGTAGTGGAACCCAAAAATATCTGAGAAGCTCCAAATCTTTCGCTGCTCATATTGTGGCAATAAACCTGTCTTCTACTCCACTATCACCACCAACGCACCTCTGATTTTGGCGGTGGAGGAACACTTGCAATACTAGACATGATCTCTGCTCCTACACATCTCCGTTCCCCCTCTCTGCTGGTACCCAACAATTGTTTGCAATATGGTTCCCCCAACTACCGAGGAAGAGGAGGTGGGTCGCTCCAGGTTGCCTCCGGCATCTCTCGTTCCCTTCAGATCAAGGCCGCTGCAACGAAGACACCCAAATCACCAGGTTTGGTCGTAGTTTGCTTCAAAATCCCTTCCTGATCGGGTTCGACTTTGGTTTCTTGCTGTTTTTGGTGATACCCATTTTGGTTGCATGTTGTGTGTTTGATAAATTGCAGCTGAGGAAGAGTGGAAAGTCAAGCGAGAGCTTTTGCTCCAGAAAAGGGTACTTCTCTTTACTTTTGTGTTAGAGTTGAATTTATTGAGAACGTCTTGTTTCGAGATTTTTTTCCCTCAAGACAGAAGATTTCCATTTTTATTCTACGTATAAGTTATGTTGATGTACTGGTTTCGTTTTGTTTGTCACAGGTGAGGAGTGTGGACGTGAAAGAAGCACTAAGGTTGCAACAGGAAAACAATTTTGTGATTCTGGATGTGCGGCCCGAGGCAGAGTTCAAAGAGGTTTGCCATCTCTTTTCTCGCGCTTGCTTCTGTTTTTGGATGTGTGGTAGTATGGTTCCACGATGTACCTTTGCTTTATAGCATTGTGTTAGATTTCAGTCTACTGGTCTTGTTTTTGCTTCACTTTATCTTGCTTGATCATCATTATTTGATCGAAATGAACATTTATTATGGTAGAGTATGTTTTAATGCCCATAGCAGATGTTGTGATCCATTAGCATCGACATCACCAACTGCATTATATGAATACAGTATTTTAGTATTGAGCCATAATCAAGCCATTCCTCCCTTTAAAATTGTATTCTAATGCATGTTTGTATTGTTGAATCTAACTGTTTCGATACCGCATTCATTTTTTTTGCTATTATTGTTTACCTTTTTTGTTTTCTTATTAAATATGCGCTCTATTGTAATTATCATACGCCCTTCTCTTTAGGATTTTATTGTTAAACAAGAAAATGATTCTTCTCATATACAATATCATAGCAGCAATTTTAGATCGGTGTTTTGTATGTTCTTATTTTCCTCCCCCCTCTAACCTCTTCTTTCTTTCTCCTCATTCTGACAATCATCGATGCCAGTCCCTCTCCTTGCCTAACAACCTAAGATGTGTCGTTGGTGCACTCGATATGCATAGGGCTCCTTGTTGGCCCTCACCTACAGGGGCCTTACCACTTTAGCAACCTCTTTGTCGTCAGTCACTTGTGAACCCTGCCATTACAATGGCCTCTTCACCATTTGTCACTTGCTAGCTTATTTTCGCCATATCTGCACATCAATGAGCATCCAGAGCTGCCAATTGCCACCATTGCTGCTTCACAACCATTGTGAGGGTATTTCCATCTCCCTTCTGCTATGATCTTCAAAACCTTTCTAGGTGCATATCAATGTCCAAGAGGAACCATGACTCCAATGTGGTGTCAACACCATTTGACATGTTGACTTTCTTCATTAAATCTGGAAGAAATCTACTACTGTGGATGAGACCGAGTCGTTAGTCATTATCTGCATACTGTCATCTGTTATAAAATATGAAGAATGCGGAAGCGAACATGGAAAAGATATAGAACAAAATAAGAACACGAGATTTAACGTGGAACCCTACTCCGTGAGGAGCGGGATGAAACCACGGGAGAAGCCCTCTAAGGGGCGTGTTTCTCTATTGATTTTCTCAATGAGTACAGGAGGTCTGGGGCTCCTTATATAGCCTTCCCAGAGCCTCCAAGTCCCACCACTGGTCCATGTGGGACTAAACACTGGATGGGGGTAAATGGATCTTCTCCAGGATCCATTTACCCTCTCTACAACTCATGGGTGCATAACCAAATACTCTAACACTCCCCCTCAAGCTGGAGCATGCAATGCTCAGCTTGGACAAACAAACAGAAAGAAACTCAACTCACACTACAAGACACTACGGACAATATCAACCCAACGCGCACATGCTGCAGTCGAGGACGTTGCTTCTCATGCCGTGCAGGTGAGAAGGACGAACGAGATGGAGTGAGTCAACAGAAGACTCGGAATCTGACCATCGAGTCTGAAACTTGCGCCTGAAGTCTCCTCGTCGGAGAACTGGGTCTCTCCCATCTGGCTCAGAGAATGGTGCACTGCTCTGGTGAACCTATGATGAAAACCCTTGCCCTCAAGGGAATGGTCCTCTGCTCTGGAGTCCCTATGGCTCACATGAAAACTCTGGCCTGACAACTAGAAGAATGATGGGGACCGCGAAACAAAAGATGGCAACTTATGCTCATCTGACAATGACCGCACACTCGTGCGTGTCTGAAACTGGAGACTCGGAAACAATGATCGTCGAGTCTGAACAACTGTAGAGTCTGATCATCTGGCTGGTCTGGAGACTGATATCTGAATCTGGATCTGGAAGAACAGACCTGTGACTCTACATATACTCTCCCTTTCTCCCATACTTGTCGGAAAACAGACAAATCGACAAAGTTGGGAGAAGACAACATAATGGGGAAAACAAACATCACTTGCGGCTTTTCATTTTTTTAAGCCGTCTCTCCTTTTTTTTGCAATTTTTTTTAAGCCGTTCTCATTTTTTTCCGGCTTTTGCTTTGCACATTTTTTTTTGAAAATGCGTACGGCTTTTTCCATGTACGCGCCTTTTTTTTTTGAAATGCGTACGGTTTTTTTTGTAAAAAAATCAGCCCACATGGGCCCAAACATATTACAACCGCCCTCTCCTTTTTCCTTCTTCTCCTCTCTCTCTTTTTTTTAACCGGCCTTCCTTCCTTTTTTTTACCTTTCATTCACCTCCCCCTTTTTTTTAAATTTAAACAGCGGGATTCCCTAGGGTTCCCATCGTGGGAACCCTATTCACGCATCCGATAAGAAGGCCGCCGCCCCTTGTGTGCCCTCTGTAGATGGTCGACTGCGCAAGTTGCTTCAGAGATCGCGCAACCTTAGGGTTCTCTCTGCCACCGCTGCGGAGGGCTGGAGATCGATGGCGCATCGCCTGCTGGGGGGGTTGCTGTCGCGCGAGGATGGAGAAGAGAGGCGCGCTTCTCTTGCACGTGTCTGCTCTTTGACGCTAGAATTGTAGAGGAGGGTGCGCGCATCGATGGAGTCACCGCCCCGCCGCCTGTAGAGATCTGGAGGTCGAGATCGAGTGGGCCGCCTGCAGGATCTGGGTGCAGCAACGCACGCGGAGGTGCTGCTTGGAGAGGGGATCTGAGGTCGGGTCGACGCCGCCGCGGGAGCACGCGGCTTGGAGGTCGTGCAACCTAGGGCTCATCGACCTGCGCGTCCTATCGCCGCGTTGAGAGAATGCGGTACGCGAGAGGAGTCTCCGCCTGGAGATGGCGGCACGACAGAAGGAGGGGACCTGATCGTGCTGGGGGGCAATCGGGCTGGAGGAAGTGGTGCGCGATGGCGCGTGGATGAAGATAGTGGGGCGATGTCGCACACGTGTTGCCGGAACACCAGGAGGCTTCTCCTGGAAGGGGCGGCGCCTTCGTAGCTTAGAACAGGAGATGGTGATGCCATGGTTGCCTGCTTGCCTGGGGTTCCCTGATGGGGATCATTCCCTTGCGCAGAGAAGATCGCCTAGAAGATCGCCTGGAGGAGAGGAATCTCCTGTGCCGCCGAAGGCTGAAGAAGCGACTAGGGTTCGTGGGAACCCTTGCAATCAGATCACAGATCTTCCAATCGATGAATCAGAACTCGGATCGAAAAAAGAAATCTTCATGAAAATTGATCTTCAATAACAGTACATCAAAAAGAACTTGAATCTCGAACAAATGATCAACATAAAATCCACGAGAATCGAACCCGCTCTGATACCATGTTATAAAATAGAAAGCGAAAGCAAAACATGGAAAAAGAATAAACATCACAAAAGAACAGCGGGATTTTAACGTGGAACCCTACTCCGTGAGGAGCGGGATGAAACCACGGGAGAAGCCCTCTAAGGGGCGTGTTTCTCTATTGATTTTCTCAATGAGTACAGGAGGTCTGGGGCTCCTTATATAGCCTTCCCAGAGCCTCCAAGTCCCACCACTGGTCCATGTGGGACTAAACACTGGATGGGGGTAAATGGATCTTCTCCAGGATCCATTTACCCTCTCTACAACTCATGGGCGCATAACCAAATACTCTAAATTGGATGGTTCCTTGAATTATATTCTTTATTCTATGCACTAAAGGGATATAAGTTGGGTGCTAAAAGAAATTATACATCCTTCGAGGATGTATACTAAAGGTTTTATAGAAGCCTCTCGGAGATAGGAGTAGGATAACTATATAATTATGAATTGGTATGTAAATAGTAATGAGCAGATATCTAACACCCTAAACATAGTCTCGTATCTAAACTCACAAAGTGTGAGAGTGGGTTATAAGTGGTGAGGATTACTACTTGATAACTTGAGCTTAAGTATCTTGGGATTGTTGTCAACGGGTCCCATAATTAAAGCCTAAGTCCAACAATTTGTCAGAGCTAGTTTTCCTCAATTACGATATAGGAATCTAAGCCTGGGATATTATATAATTGTATCAGAGCGGGTTCCCTCCAATAGTTGAAAGGGCTACCCGAGAGGTAGAGCTACCTCTACAAAGAGGTGGGAGAAAAAGGCTACCCATAGGGTGCAACCTTCGTATTATTAGGAATAAGCGATGGGTCATATTAGCAACTAGTACTTTGGGAATATTACTCGGAGAGGTTGTAAAACCCCTAACATAGTCTCACATCTAAAACTCACAAAGTTTAAGAGTGGGTTATAAGTGATGGAGATTGCTACCTGAGAACTTGAGCTTAAGAATTTTGGGTGGTTGTCAAATGGTCTAATTGTGCTCGAGCCCAACAAGTTTTCAAGGTCATTTTTCCTCAATAACGGCCATGGAATTTAAGTCTGGGATGTTACAAGATGAATGATGCTAACTTACTCTGTATGCATTGTTCCAAGGATATATGAACAAATCTATAGAAGAAGTATTCTTGAAAGCTAAAGATGCCATACTTGACAGCATCTATTGCAAGATTTGGCCTATTAACCATTATTAATGATCTTGGTCGCTTACTATAATAAGGTCAACAATATCCCAAGTACCATTCTTTATCGAAGAACAAGAAGATCGACACCAAGATTTACGTGGAAAACCATACGATGAGGGAAAAATCACGGGAGCACATACAAACCCTAATCTCCCTCACTAGAGATTAGGGATCTCTCTTCACTTTGTTACCTCCTTAATAATGGGGGGATGAGTACAATATATAAATGATGGGTAAATGGTCCCTCATCCCAAAATCTATTTACCCATTAAACCACTCAACAAGAAGGATTATCATCGAGAAACAATTGTGAATTGTGTGATACTTTTCCTCTCCAGACTAGACCTTGCATATTCTTTAGTCCATGAGCCGTTGACAATCACTTCAGGCATACGAAAAACTCGGTCGACTTACACTACCTTCCATAATGGATGTTGTTGATGTCCAACTCATTGCATTGGTTGTTTCTTCTAATGTAGCTCCTTTCTCTTCTCATGAGAAACAGGGCACGGAAGAGGAGTCCTCATACGTCCTTACAAGTACATTACACGTATTGTTTGAGGAATGGTCATATTGAGGGTTGGACAAAGCACGGGGGACCATTTGTTATATGTGCAGTCATCACGGAGGGAGAATCCTCAATATTGATCTACTATCCGGGCTTGAGAACAATCTTCAGCAGTTGACAAATACTTAATTCAATGCCTCTACGCTTTATATTGTTGCTGCTGCCATATCCTTATGTATACACTTATTTTATTTGATCATGTATGGATAATGCATGCTTGGTTGCTTCAGGGGTCACATAATAACTGTGGAGATAGACGACAATTCCATAGGTTACAAATTATACCCCTACGACGAACTATATGAGTTGGCAGTTGACTATCCCTTATCAAGGGTCCTGGGGAAATCTATGTGACCCCTACTTTGCCACTGATGGAAGTTTTTATTAGTAC
Source organism: Ottelia alismoides (assembly GCA_037367405.1). NCBI lineage: Eukaryota > Viridiplantae > Streptophyta > Magnoliopsida > Alismatales > Hydrocharitaceae > Ottelia > Ottelia alismoides. The sequence continues at coordinate 631,121 of JAZKJV010001695.1, read as the reverse complement.
ATGAATTTCCTACTCGAGTTCCTTATGTTATTCAAATATGCAAGGCTGGAAGACATTTGGTTGGGCCAATACATGAATTTCCTACTCGAGTGCCTTATGTTATTCAAATATGCAAGGCTGGAAAACATTTGGTTGGGCCAATCACCTATGTCGTTTCTCTTTGGACTCTACTTCAAATCTTCTTTGGCACCAATGACCGCATCAACCCCCCGTGGCTAAGCTTCGTCGTATTCTTCTTCAGCGTCTGCTTACCACCAATGATCATTGTGAGACTTGTCAGTGAGTGAAATATTATTGGAGTGTGTTTATATTATCTGATCAATTTCCTTTTAAAAAAATATGCATTCAACTTTATTTGAAGTCTCATTGATTTGGTTTATGCTAATATTTGGGTTCCCAAATGTTATCATGGTGGTTGAAAATTCGAATATTACCTCATCTCGGTTGATGATTTTTCCCGGCTTCAAGGATCTTTTGGTTTGAAAATAAGTTTGATTTTTTATTGGTCATTATTAATTTTGTGAAAGAAATTAAAATTCGGTCTGGTGCCTAAAAGACTTTTTCCAACTGACATTGTGTGTGTCTCGTTACACTACATGTGCTCACACCTCAACAACAAAAAGGAGTTAAACTCTAGCACATGCGCATTTTGGTTATTATAAGAACTTTACTATATTGCACTAATGTGCACTCTATCTACTGAGGAGATATTGTTCTGAAGGCTACTCATCTCGTTAGTCGCATGCCTTCATCTGTTATTGATGAGAAAATTCTATATTGGAGTTTGTTGCCAATCCATGGATCTTTTTTATTACTCCTCGTGTTCTTGCTCTATTGTTTTTGTTCTGACCATGGTGACTAGGAGAGAGAAGTTGGATCCTCATGTAGTCAAGTGTGTCTTGTTCATACCATTTTTAGCAATTGATGGGAAACGTCCTATTTAGATTTTGTACCGTGATCGTCCTATTTTTTCTATATCACCAAGTATTTTTTATTTAATGTTGTACATCCTTTAGAGCATAGAAAGAGATAAATTTACGCTAAGGTTGTTAGATACATCTTTGTTGGGCATGTTCGGAATCAGAAGCGGCACTGGTGTTTTGCTCCTGCTCCAATCCTTACTATGTCAGAGCATATGTGACTTTCTACGTGTCTGTCCTTTTCTTCTTACTGTGGTATGCATGTGCCATAACCCACCTTTTCAGCCTTAACCATCGTTTTTGCTTGAGGTAATCTATGAGGTTAAGATATTTCAAACTAATCTTATATCTAATGACACATACTTGTGTAGAGACAGATAGTGTAGAGGATTTTTTATCTCTCGGAGAAGAAATATTGCAGTTGCACATTGCACCTGATATCCAAGGCAACATCCTTGGTCTACCTTAGTGCCAGCTATACGCAATTTACAGAGGGACTTTGGACAGTACATTCTCATGTTTCCAACACTTGGATCTTCTTCAGTGCCCGTGGAAGGGGGCTACAAAGGAGGAGATGGTGACTCTTATATCCGAGAGATTATGGAATTTAGTGGACCTGCATGTTGGTTACAAGATGGTTGGATTTAAGGTGGTCTTTGATGTGAAGCACATTTTGTTAGGCATAATGCTAGATTGGTTGCCTGAGGGTTCACTTAGACGTGTGAAGTGGACTTCTTAGACAATTTCTCTCTAGTTGCTCATTGTCGAATCTTCGGATTCTCCTTTCTGTAGACCTGTGAAGTAACCAGTTTTTTACATTGGTTTGATGTAAAGATTGCGAGGTGGACTTCTTAGACACTTTCTCTCTAGTAACCAGTTTTTCACATTCAGGATGAGATACCTTGGTGTATGTTATTTGCTGATGATATTGTGTTGATTGATGAGAGTAGAGATGGAGTAATGAGAAGCTTGAGGTTTGGAGACATGCATTGGAGACTAAAGTATTTCGTATAAGTCGGGATAAGACTGAATATATGGATTGCACCTTTGATGGCAACAACAATGAATGAATCGAGGTGAAGATTGGTGATAATAACATTCGGAAGAGAGATTCTTTTAGATACCTAGGATTTATTTTGCAACTTGATGGGGAAATTGATGAAGATGTTACTAATAGAATAAATACAGGTCGGCTAAAATGGAGAGGAGCCTCTATTGTTCTCTGTAATAAGAAAATTCCTTTAAAAATTAAAGGAAAGCTTTACAAAGCGGCTGTGAGACCTGCTATGCTATATGGATCTGAATGTTGGCCTGTGAACCATAGACATGTGCAGAGATGGAAGTATCATAGATGAAAATGCTAAGGTGGATGTGTGGACACACACATAAAGATCGGATTTGGAATGACGCAATCAGAAATAGGTGTGGCTCCGATCTAGGATAAGATGCGAGAAAACCGCTTGAGATGATTTGGTCATTTGCAAAGAAGGTCAATTGATGCACCAGTTATGAGATGCGAGTTTTCGGATGTTGAGCCGGCTAAGAGACGGCGAGGAAGGCCCAAGAAGTGTTGGAATGAGACATTACGAAGGGATCTTAGTTTTTTTGATATAAGCCTGAGATTAACCCAAGATAGATCTGAATGGAGGCATAGATCCATGTAGCCGACCCTACTTAATTGTAGGAAAAGACTTTGTTGTTGTTGTTGTTATGTTGATGTAAAGACTGTTTTTCTACATGTAGATCTAGATGAGGTGGCATATATGTGACAACACAACCTCATGGTTTTGAGCTTCAAAGATAGTGTCGGAAGGTATGTTTGTTATAGAGGTCGTTTATGATCTTAAATAGAATCCTTGAGCAAGGTTTCGGAAGCTCTGGGAGGTATTGGAGCGCAAGGATTCCCCTAGGTCATCATCGATTCGCTCTCTCTTTACCAGGAGGACCAAGAGATCCACAGTTGCCATAGTGGTTCATGTCAGTGACATTGTTCTGAAATGTAATGATGAGCAGGGAATTAGGTAGATGAAAAACCTACTAGTTGATCACTTCGTGATCAAGAATCTAGGAACATTGAAGTACTTCCTTGGGTTGGAGGTAGCGCACATCAGAAGAAAACTTTTCTATCTTAGAGAAAATGTGGTTGATCCAGGGGCGGAGACTGGCATTTTAGGTACCAAACCAATGTTCAGACAAGAAATGTTTATCTGATATGTGTGAACCACTATATACAATTAAAACAAATATGAATAGATAAACAAAATCCACTTGATTTAATGGGTGCACAAAATTCCTTCATTATATCCAATTGGGTGTAGATGAAGGAATACTTGTTTATTTGTAGCAATCTAATCTGCCATCTCATCTTCACTTACCACTTCATTATTATGTCTGTGATCTTGCGTCTGACTTCATTTTGTCACCTTAGGCTCATGCTCCAGGTGCCATAAACGTACAAGTTTACAGACTCATAAAAGAGTGGACTGCATGGGATATTGCCAGACGTGCGGCATTTGCATTTTTTGGCATATTTTCTGGAACTGAAGAAAATCCAGAGTTCTTGCAAAGTGAGATATTTTTGCATTTTCTTTGAGTATATAAAATCCAAAGGAAATTATTATGTGACTGATCGTTATGTTGAACAGCTGTGGAGTCAAAATTGGGTAAGGATGCCAAGATAATTGTAGCATGCTCATCAGGGGGGACAATGAGGCCTACCCAAAATCTTCCTGAAGGACAACAATCTAGGTAGATTTGCTGATTTGATAAATTCATAGTTACAGAATATTTTTGTAGATATTGATTAATAGTCAGGGGGGACGACAATGGTTATGCAATACTTAAGAGGCAGTTACAGTGATATTTGGAATTAATAAGTGAAAAGCTGAAATATAGGCCTTAAGAACTGAAAGTCTATTTCTAAAACTTGAACTCCCAGTTTTCAAATTGTGGAAAGAGGTCTATTGCCATCTAAATGTAGGAAAAACTGCAATGAAATGAACGAAAATATAGTAAATATTCTGCCAAACAACTAATTTGAATTGCTTGCCCAGGTCTCTTATTGCAGCTTATCTGCTGGTGCTCAATGGGTATAGTAATGTCTTCCACTTGGACGGGGGCCTCTACGCTTGGTTCAAGGAAGACCTGCCATCGGTCTCAGATGAGTAGATGTATCGTTCTACTCGTCGACTTTCATGTATAAAATGTCAGATGTTGATTTTCTTTTCAGATAGAAGCATCTTGTACATGCAAAGCCTGTGCAAATCTCCGTTTTTTGGTTGTGAAGACCTCTCAAGATGTGATTTCTCTTTGAACTTGAATTCTTGTGCCGGAGTTCTTTTATTGTATTCTCAGTAATTTTCTAGTGTTTAAGATGAGGATTGTGAGTAAACGTCGTCGAATCAGCATGTGTGATTGCTATTTTGAATGATTTTGTTATGGTTGCTTTTGTTGTAATCCGCAGGGTGATCCAACAAAGTTTGTCCATGTACGAGACCTGTCAAATTATCTTCAAAATCATTCACATATACTTATGAACATTCTCATAGGGTAAATGCTATTTAATTTATAGTGTTGCTGTGGGAATCATTAGGTAGTTCATTCTATGCACTCGTAAACAAATTTTCACTTGGATATCAATGACTGCTTTCATAATTATGCACGGGCCATCTTTTGAGAACATTTACATGAACTCCCTAAAATATTTTTGACATGTGGATGAATATCGAAGATGTGTTACCATGATTTAAAACATGGATTACGTACACTTCTTAATTATTTATGTAATTTAAATGGATGTATGGTTTGATATGTATATTGTATTGATTACAATATTTATATTTATAATTTATAATGATCTTCATCTAAATTAATCCATACTCCATAACATTCCGATTTATACTGAAAGCTAGTCAGCAAGATCATATATCTAGGACTACGGGTAACGATTCTTGATTGTTACCTTTTTCGTAATGATTCTTGATCGTTATCTTTTTCATCTTTCTTTTGGTGGTGGCCTATACACATGTCCACGCCTCTTTCTTGCCAAAACCCTAGGGTGAAGTCCTAGGATATATGATGTCCTACTCTAGCACTCCACGCAACTGGTCGTGAGCTCATTTATCTAGATTGGCGCCATCCTATATGGCGTAATTAAGATTAGTTGAGTTGTAGATATGATAGAGATCATGAATTTCACTTCCCATATTGGGAAAAGTTCATAAAAACGTTTAACAAATGTATCAAAAAAGTCTCTAATGACTTCCACATTTGCAAATCATCTAGTCTGAAAACACCCCCACAGCCCTAAGAAAGTAGATAGTACGCTTGTGATATCAATCTACATGCGACACGACATAACAAGGTACTCTTAGGGTATGTTTGGTTACTGGTGCAGGGTGGGGTAATCTGATATGAATAGTAGCTGTTTAGAATGGTTATGAGGGTTGGAGAGGGTTGGAATAAGGAACATGATGTGATGTCATTATGATTTATGATAGAATTCCAACCCAAGAATAGAAAGGGGTAAAGCGGGTTACCCCAGGTAACCCGGTTACCAAATGGACCCTAAACAAACATTGATTCTTGCAACTCATGAATCATGAAAACAAGCCACTTATGGAAGCAATCTAGACATGCATACATGTACGCTCCACTCTAGATACTTTGTGTTTTGCACGGTAGCTGCTAAACATATACGTACCTCTACATGAAGTTACTTACTCCACTTTATTTAAGCACCCTACCTTTAGCAAGTCAATACAACATGTGGAGGAAAATTAAACATGGGCACTCACTCAAGAAATAAGGTATGTCCAAGTTGGTCCTCTCTTTTTTAGAAAAAAAAAGATTCATAGTCATTCATCAGAAGGTATTACGTACATATCATAAGCTCAATCCACCCACACAGATGCAAGGCAAAGACAATAGGTATTTACACACACAATCGATAAATATATAACATGCATTCATAAACCTAGATCATCGTCACAAAAAGGATTGGTTGACTAGCAGTTGGAGACACAAGCATATAACTCGATATTTTAATTCCTCTTAAATGAAGCTTGTCTTTAGAGGAAGGATTCAACTGGCGTGTGCCAACGATCCCAGAGTTTTGAGACGTCTCCGCATCCACAATCCCTACAACCATATAAAAAAATGGAGCCTGCATTGAGGGGGGAAGTTGTTAAGTTAGATAATAAAGCCCCTTTATATAGGGATAATTAACCCAACTGAGTGCGCATTTGAGGAGAAAATGGAGAAGACATTGAGGGGAAAAAACATTTGTTAAGTTGATCCTCTAGACAGTGTTGTCCTGTATTAACTAATATTTTAAGCATGTAGAGTAATTTGATGATGCAATGACAAAATAATGCAACAACGAAGATGACTTATTGACGTTGTCAACTAATGTTTCCTCTCAATCAACTCGTCAAGCTTCAGATGACATTGAGATTGTCAATCGACTAATTCTGATGATAGATTGTCAACATTAACATGAAATAAAGCATCTTTTGATGAACGAGATTCAGAAACTTTACGGCTTATTCAAGGCTATTCATTCCCATTTTTTAATTCAAGAGAAGTCTCTCTAACTTTTCGACTTCAATCCGTACAAGTAGTGGTTATGATCGATTCCATAGAAAAGAGGGAATAGTATGTATTTTTCATTGGGGATTCCCTGGAAAAAAACGTCGCATCTTCCTTCACTTTTTTATAAGAGATATACAATCGATCGGAATGGAGGTTAAAGAGGGTCTTTATTCTTATCATGTTCTTTATATGGCAATCGAAAGTCAAAGAGCTATTCCCTTGACTCGTGTTGATGAGAATTTGACTCCACGGGAAATTGAACAAAAAGCTGTAGAATTGGCCTATTTCTACCTTTTCCCACAATTAAGTAGGATGGCTACATTGATTCTTTGCCTCCATTCGAGTCTAACTTGGATCAATCTCGGGCTTATATCCAAAAAACTAAGATCCCTTCATGTAGTCTCACTCCGACACTTCTTGGGTCATCCTCAGCCTCTCTTAGCCGGTTCAACGTCCCAAAACCTGCATCTCCTAACCAGTGCATCAGCTGACCTCCTTTACAAATGGTCAAACCACCTTAAGCGATTTTCTCGCATCCTATCCTCAATCGGAGCTACACCAACTTTTCTTATGATCGCATCATTCCGAATCCGATCTTTATGTCTGTGTCCACGCATCCACCTTAGCATTTTCATTTCTGCTATTGTCATTCTTTGCACATGTATGTGGCTTGCATGCCAACATTCATATCCATAAAGCATAGCAGGTCTTCTGGATGCTTTGTAGAACTTTTCTTTTATTGTTAAAGAAATTTTCTTATCAACGAGAACAATAGAGGTCCCTCTCCAATTTAGTCAGTCGGCATTTATTCTATTAGTAACATCTCCATCAATTTTTTCATCATGTTGTAAAATAGATCTCGAGTATCTAAAAGAATCTCTCTTCCGAATGTTATCACCAATCTTCATCTCGATTCCTTCATCATTGCTTCCATGAAAAGTACACTCCATATATTCAGTCTTAGCCATACTTGTACGAAATCCTTTAGCCTCTAATGCATGTCTGCAGACCTCAAGCTTTTCATTTACTCCATTTCTAATCTCATCAATCAACCCATCATATTGAGAAAAAAATATCATAATGTCTCTAATGCATATCAATCAACACATCAATCAACACAACAAATAACATACACCAAGATGTCTTATCAGCAAATAGCATATGCCAAGGTATCTCAACTTCAATCCATGTGAGAAAAAAATGTTCACAATAATCATGGTGGAAGCCTTTGTTCATACACAGTGCTTCGTCTGATCTCAAATTGTATTGCTCATCGTATTGAAATCGTGAGGATTTTATTTCCTTGTACCTCGTTGTATGAGATATCCAAATTGTGGGATTCCTTCGTCTAACTTAATAGAGTTGTTGATTCTAGAGAAATCTAGAGACTACAAGATATATAAGAGGTTGAGCTAAAGAAGTTGATTCTAGAGAAATCTAGAGACTACAAGATATACAAGAGGTTGAGCTGTCATTAGTTAAATATTAAGTCGAGAAGAATTTAGTTGTGATTTTTACTCGACTGAATTCACGTAAAATTTCAATGTTCACTTATGGTTGATTGTTTATCTTGATTGTCCTGGAGTACAGTTTATTTTTGCTTGTTATGTGTGATTCCCAAGCTTTTTGATTATATGATTTCACGTCTAAATAAATTCTTAATTGATATTAAAAATTGGAGTATGCCTATATTGTAACAGACTAAAGTGCATTGATCGCCATCAATGACATATATTGTGCACTCTCCAAGGAAAATTTTAATTGTGTTGCATCTCAAAATAGCTCAAGAAATTTGGGAATGGTTCAAGATCACCCTCGAAGATACACGCAGAGTCAAATAATCTCGATTCCACATGTACATACATGAATATGAGATGTTCAAGATGCATGCATATTGGAGAAAGCATCAGGGACATGAATATTCGTTCGACGATCATGGCGGATCAATTTCAGAATCATGGACATGCATTTCTACAAGGAGAGCTTGTTGTGAAGGTCTCGCACTGACAATCAAGGAACCAATTGATTCCAAGAATATGATTCTAGATGATGTGCTACATAACCTCCCTGCTTTATGAAACTAAGCTTAACATCAAGAAAAAGGAGAAAAACTAGCCTTCAAGGTCAAGCAACCAAAGGAATCAATGGATGATTCTGACGAAGACAAGGATGATGACATCGCCACGATGACACGACACTTCAAGCAATTCCTTACGAACAAGAAGGTATAGTTTGTCAACAATAAGAGTAAAGTAAAGAAGATTAATTCAAATGCTTCAAGAGCGAGAAGTATGAATATATGAAGAAGAATTGTCTCATACTCAAGAAGGGGCAAAACAACAACATAAAGAGGAGGAAACAGGCAGATCACTTTGTCACTATAGTTTAAATTTGAAGTTTCAAAATCAAAATTTCTTGGTTTTTCTCTACCAATCTGCCAGTTTCTCAGTGTACACCTCAACTCGCTACAGCCCGGACTCTGAGGACAAATGGATCAGATACCAAAATACGGAGCTAGCTCAACACTGTCACCCCAAAAAGATTAGGCGAGAAGGCCCTTAACATGCATATGTGCACGCACGCACACGATTCCTCCAAGAACACAGACAGCCCTGCATTGACTGTCATCAAGGGAAACGCCCTCGGCAAGGGCAAACTTCCACATTAACAACCTTTTATGGAGATTATATGTACTTCTATATGCTCAGGTTATGAACCATTTGCCATTAAAAGAAACGATGAACATATACTAAATGTGATAGCATCCAATCCTGTAGCTCCCGGTTTGGGAAAATGTAGAAGTGTCATGCCACTTTCCTACTTGGAAAGAGACTTTCCACCCTCCCTCTCTTCTTCCTCCCTCCCACCAATGGAAACATGGGATCCAGTAGAGAGAATTCAATGTACTAACCTGAAACGTCAACTCTCGTCTCCTGGTACCGTCAATGGAAGTGGTCTTTCTCATCCATTCAAGAGAGTCATAACCAAAGAAAAATATTGGCATTATCTCTTACTCCAGTGTTGAGCTTCCTCACATGGGATCAAGGAAAGGGCCTTGGAGAGGGGATGGTTGTTTCCCAATGGCACGATTGAATCATAAATTCGCTTCACTCAAACAAGAGAGATTAGTTCGTGATGTACCCGCACATGGTCGAAGTTGGAGCTTCAGACCCAAGGGCATGAGCACGGTACATGTATGAGCATACGGTACCGCAAGCCTCTCGGTAGAATCAGCCAACACCACGGGTGCTACAAGTACTGCATAGTACGGCTCAAGGTGTACGTACTACCCCGTGGTGCGGTTAGCAGGAGGCCCGCACACACAGGAACGCACAAAGGTGTGACGGTATGGGACGATCGGGAACAGATGAGAGCAACATATGCGGATACAGGCGCACCAGCTCGGGCGCGTACACTCAGAGGTATGCACGGATCACCCATGGGTACGGGAAATTGCTGTACCGCGATGCAGATGGAAAACATGGTCCGAAGTCCATGGCTACATAATTCCGGAGGACTCACCTTGATAAGCAGAGACGCAATCAAGGCAGGAGGTCGCACGAGACATGAAGGCATTCGGTAATGTTTATATGGGCGGCACACCCTTTTGACGCAAAGGAAAAAACAGCATTATGGCATCATGGCAATGCGGGATCAATAAGATATCATACTAATATTGGTTGGAACCAATATTAATGAAAATCATGGTATTTAATCCACAGGAGGTACTGGCAACCCACTAAAGCCGTGAAGATGGCTATGTCCATTTTGAGAAAATGGAGAAAACCACTATATCCCTCTCGGTTGAGGAAATGGGAGCCTCCCATTGGCTACAGCCAACATAGCCGTTCATAATAGAGAAATGGTAGGCATTGCTCATGGAAAGGGAAGGGCACTTGCGTCCAGGAAATAAGCATGCCATTGGTCCTTGCAATGGACTTCTCCTATGGGCCAATTGAGAAGGCTACGGCCGTGGATCTCCTCTATAAATAGAGGGGAATGCCAATTGCTTCAGGGCATTGAGAGAGCGAGCCAAGAAGAGGATCTAAGGGAGGAAACAGGGAGGACTCTTGGTGGAGATCCTTGAGGGAGAGAAGGCCCACTCATAGAAGGAGAAATGCTCAGAGGCTCTATCTCCGTGGTTCTAGGACGATAACAAGGAGAGTGATATCTAGACCAACGTGAGTGTCCATCTTCTACCCCCATTCCCTCCATATACAACATAGATGTGTTGTGTGAGTTGTAATATATATTAAAGAGCAGTATATTACATTCTTGTGCCATCCTCTCGCTTTCATTGGATTGCTAGTGTTTGGCTATGTCGAATCAATTTATATTGTCGCGTTCGGACTACCGAACCGTTCTTCCTCTTACATGTGTTCGAACTACCAAATCATTCTGCGTTCGGACTACCGAATCGTTCTTCCTCTTACCTGTGTTTGGAGCTTTGAACTACCGAATCACCTTTCTTCTATTGCTTTGTTTGTATGTACGGTGTTGTAAACCTTTTTATATATTGTGCTAAGCGTTCAGCTCTATTGGCCAGTTGTTAGGGGCCATGCCTACACTCTCAATGTAACGAGTAGTGGCATCGTCGCTTATTCCGCGAAAAAGACAGGTTGGTTAGTATCGACGTACTAATATCGCATGGGGTAAAATCCCACAGGCAATCTTGGGAATACTCGTGACCAAGTGGTACCAGAGTTGCGGTTAATAGGCGATCTTAGGATCGAAGACGATATCATTTGTTGGCACGAAGTGGTATCAAAGCTACGGTTAATAGGCGATCTTGGCACCGAAGGCGATACCATTCATTGGTATGAAGTGGTATCAGAGCTCAAGAGGAGCTGAAGTGTTGCTCGTTCGTCGAACGCGAAATGGTGTTATTGCAGCAAAAATGGTGTCCGCTACTTCCGAAAACGTGTCCACGTTGGAGCAAATCGTGGCAAGTGTTGAGGACACCCATGCCACACGCCTCACCCACATGGAGAGCACATAACCATGGAGGTATCATCATTCGAGACGGGAGATGCCAACACCATCGAGCAAATCAAGTTGTTGGGGGAAAACTTGACTCCCTCACCGACTTGATGGAGGATTTTCGTGCAGAACTCTACATCATGAAGAAGGTTGTCGCTAACTGAAATGGCTTTCCGGAGGCGAGGCATTCCAAAGTACCATAACCAAAGCCGTTCATTGGAACTAGGAATACAAAGGAACTTGAGAATTTTCTCTAGGACATTGATCATTACTTCAAGGCCATCAAGACTCCGAAAACGAAGAAGGTGACTCTCGCCTCCATATATCCAAATGGAGACGCGAAACTTTAATGGCGCAGCGCAGCCTTTCCGAAGATGAACAAAGGTCGAAGATCTCCACATGAGAGGAACTTGTTCGTGAACTTAAAGAATAATTCCTGCCCACAAACTCGGCATGGATGGCCCGTGAGACGTTGCGTCGCCTCTAGTAGACGAGTATGGTACAAGAGTATGTCAAGCAATTGAAATCTTTAATGCTTGATATCAAGGGGATGTCCGAAGAAGACAAACTCCTCAACTTTGTAGTTTACAAAGTTGAACCTCAACAGAGCTACAAAGGCAAGGAGGTAGGGACTTGCGAGGAGCGTTTATAGCATCCAACACTTTATTCGACTACAAAGCACAAGCTACTATCTTCGAGAGGAAGGACACTAACAAGGGAAATGGAAAGATGAAGGACAAAGTCAAAGGTTGTACTTACGAAGCACCATCGGAGGAAGCAGAGTACTCCAAAAAAAGGTAAACAACCCAAGAGCAGGGGATGCTTCATCTGCGACGGATCACATAGGGCACGGATTGCCTGAAACGAGAAAAGCTCAACTCTCTTCATATTAATGAAGACGGAGAAGAAGAGGTGTGATTGGGGGCTATGGATGCCTACCGCAACATCCACCTCGCCACACTTTGCGTTGAGAAGACACCGCATCCCCGTGATGTTGAGCCCTCAGCACACCAACATATGGACGCGCTAGCAAGGAGCAAAGGATGTAGTGGAGGAAGGGACATCCACACTGAAGGATAAATTTACATCAAGACCAATGGGCTTTTGAGGTGCCAAAGAAGCATAGGGGTGCAAAGGTGCAAAGCAAGCACCAGATCGTGCAAAGGTGTTGCAAGCTAGAAGCCGCGGTAGAAGAACATCTGTGCACGAAAAGTAGATGCAAAACCCTAGAGGGCGATGCAGCATGGACAAGGTGATGGACGTCCATGAGGGTGGAGTGGTGACAAACCACATCACCAATGATCTTGCATGGAGCAAGATACCGAAGATGCTCGAAGCACAGGAAGCGTCGATCTTTCATGCTACAGGGACGCCCACAAGAAGCCAAAGAGATCAACCACGAGGGGAGTCGGAGCTCTCAACCGCCGACTATGGGAAAGATGGACCTTCTCATGGAGATGATGCTGCACTAGCTGCAGCTTCTCCTGCCAATCTTATCAGTTTATTGTTGTTCTTTCTTCAGATTCACATCAGTTCCCACATCTACCAAATAGTTTCAAGTACTATAATTTCCTTTAAGTTTATTCCGGAACTACTAAAGTTATCTTCAATCAAGGTTGAACTAAAAACTACAATTTTTCAGAAGATAAAAATATGTTTTTAAAGAGCCAAAGGATGAGAATGGACGTTAATGATCACTCAAGATTTTCAGAGTACACAACCACTAAACCCTCCATTGAAAATTCTTTCTAGCCCACATAGACCACCTTAGAACCGAACAACATCTTGCCCTTGTGAGCACACAACTATTCTGGCCCTAAAAAACTCAATATCAAAGTCTATGGCTTCTATAAAGATGAGAACTGTGGATCAAAGCTTATGCCTAAATGAGATCCCTAAAACATTTATCATACAAAATGTATCTTATTTAGAAATCAGCCTTACACTGAATCATAGGAAAACAAAAGAGAATATCATCTAAAATAACGTGCACCCAAAACACTATATTAATAACAAACCAAATGTGCATCAGCTACTTGGCATGAGCCACCATATCTTCCACGCATACTAGCATGATCCCTACAGATTCGGAACACTGCAGCTCCTACGGAGTTCCAGAAACCATCTACACCCAAAGTGTCCATTCAATCCAACCACGCACTCCTCAGACCTCTCTAACAAACTCTCATGTGAAGAATAAATGATCAACATCATCAGGGTCATTTGAGCACAAGTAAGAAACATGTCTCGAGTAAAGGAAACTTACCCTTGATACTTTTGTTAACACCCTTTTTTCTATGCAGAAACCACATGAAGATCTTCACCCTCAATGATGCCTTGAGTTCCCAACTTCCCACGATGGTCTACTCTGAAACAAGGTGCCTTACGTCCCTCAGAAAATCAGTAAGCATCAAATAACCATGCACTTGCCACTCATAAAACTCTGTATGAAAGGATGGAGCTAACAAACCATTTGTATAGTCAAAGCAAGACCAGACCTCCACATCTGACGTCCTGGTAGCCAGCCAATGCAAAGAGTCTAGGGACAGTGTAGCATCGAGTCTTTCTCTTACCAATCATTCTTTCAGAATCTGAAAAAATGCATATCGCAAAGAATCGGTTGCAGATAAGGCTTCATATATGAAATGACAGGACCAGGACCTCATTGAGTTTGTTCGGGGCTAACAAGGTCACCAAAACCTCACAGAGACTGCTCTACATTACCTTAGCCACAATACAGTAGATGGCATTTGACATGGCAATATAGGCCTGAAGACCTCTACTTTCTGAGCAGTATCCTTCAGAATCAGGAAAATGACGACCTTGTTTGCATTGTTAGAGCCACAGTCCCCAGTTAAGAACTCATCAACCACATTCATGACTTCCGAGCCTACAGCATCCATAAACATCTCAAAATCCGAAGACATCCAAAACAACCCGTCATTTCTCAAGAAATGCATCCTTTACCTTTCCAACTGGTCCTGACTCCCAAATGAACATCATGTGATCAGATATGCTCATTGATAAGGCTTGCTGACGTTAAGTGGAGATGTCGAGGCATCTCAGTAAAGAGACGGAAACGACCACCACATAATCTAGAGGGAACTCCTCCGCATGTATCAGTAATCCTAGGCATCTAAAACCTCTAGTTGTAGCTCACAGCGTAAAACCCAAAAATCCAGAAATGGATAACCCCGAAGCTATTGGGAATTGCTAAAGCATTTACATAAATAGAAGGAAACGATCAAGCCATGATCGAGCACTCCTACATGTGTGTACCTGCAATCAAAGCCATCCAGATCCCCTAGTTGTAGCTTACCAGGCAATACCTAGAAATCTGCATACCATGAGCCATCCATGTGACTGATCAGAAACCTTAGCCTAGCCACACTCAATCTCAATTAGACATGTGTTCTCCACTTATCAAAACATTAGACAACCCATACATAGTCATGATCATGGCTTTAAAAAATGCGCCTCGTGGCGCCAAGGAGTAAGCCTCATAAGCCTCAAGGCGGTTTTCTATGAAAAATGCCTTAAAGCTATAGCCTCAGTTTGGATATTCGAGGCGTAAGCATCACAATCCCAAGGCGATACCGAGAAGCTGCCTCGATCTGCTATGCATTTTTTTTGGCAAATAAATAATAAAGTATATAAACGTATACTTTTACAATAATATTAAAGCTATAAAGCATATGTTAGTCACAAACATACAAGTCATAATTACACTATATAATACCATTGGTCAAATCTCTAGCAACAAACCTCATATATTGAACGAAATGTATAAGTCAAGTAGTACACATACATGTTATTCGCATTTCCTCATAAATATAGTCATTGGACTCAAAAACTGTGTGATAGTATCATTGTGTTAGCCCTGAAATCTATTATTTCATAAAATATATATTATATATTTTTATTACAACCATTGCATCAAAGAAAGCATGCAAATGTACAATAATGATTGTTTCTGATTAGTATAAACATATTTTATATTAATAAGGGATTTTTACCCGGCAGACCCTATAATCTTTTCCAATTATCTCTACGACCTTTGAAACATCATAATTCCTCCCCCGACCTCGTAAACTTGCTCCGTCTTACTCAACAAACCCTGCCGTCAATTTTACCTATATTTGAGTCAAATACTTGGGTTAGTCTTGAGTTAACCTAACCGGTTTACCACCCAACGGCTGGGATTAGCCAAAATAAAAAAAAAGAATAGGAAAAAAAATCTCGCCAAGGGGAGGCGGCTCCATCGCACGGGGGGGCGAAGCAGCAGCGGTGGCTGGGGGGCGAAGTAGCAACGGCGGTCGGGGGGCGAAGGCAGCGGCGACAGGGGGGGCGAAGCAGCGGCCGGGGGGCCTCCATCGTCGGCGGGTGGGAGGGGGACTCCATCGCGCAGGGAGGGGGGCTCTAGGGGGTTGGCTCCGTCGTCGGCAGGTGGGAGGGGGCTCCATCGCACGCACAGGGAGGGAGGGGGGCTCCATCAAAGGGGGGGGGGGGGGGGGGGGGGGGTTGGCTCCATCGTCAGCGGGAGGGAGGGGCTCTATCGCACACGCAGGGAGGGAGGGGGTTGAGCGGGGGGCGAAGCATCAGCAGCGGGGGGGAGGGCGTAGGCAGCGGCGACGGGGGGGGGCGAAGCAGCAGCGGCGGCCGGGGGGCGGGGATCCTCCATCGTCGGCGGGTGGGAGGGGGATTCCATCGCGCGCACGGGGTGAGAGGGGGACTCCATCGCGCGCACAGGGGCGGGGGGGCTCCATCGTCGACCTGGCGGCGGCGAGGTGCGAAGCAGCAGCGACGGCCGGGGGGGCGAAGCAACAGCGACGGGCGGGGGGGGCGAAGCAGCAGCGGCGACGGGGGGGCGAAGCGGTGGCGGCGGGGCGAAGCAGCAGCGGCAGCGAGGGAGCAAGCAACGACGGCAGGGGGGCTTCCATCGTCCGGGGGGTCTCAGATGACAGTGGCACTCAATGTAAATTTAATAAACAAAATGACTATAATATAAAGAAACATGACGGAATCTGGTTAATTTTAACGGGTAAATTAACGGGGCTTAACCGCAGGGTCTGTAGGGTAAGGGTTAGTAACTTTACAGGGTCGAGGGAGGAATTACGATGTTTCAAAGGTCGTAGCGGTAATTACAAAAGATTACAGGGTCTGCCGGGTAAAAATCCCTATTAATAAATCATATTCAAATGCTTGTTCACTATAATGAATATGGTATATGTTCAAGAAATTGTATATTTTTGTAAGAATATTAGGAATTAGTGTGTTTACAATACAATATTAATAGCACATAATCACAAATTCAAACTAGCATATAGGGTGACGATGGTATATTGTGTATTTATCTACTAATATATTTATGATAATATAATTTGTGAATATTTGAAATTTAGGATATTATGACAATATAATTATACTTAAGAATAGTTTTTACATGTATTTTGTCCGCAAACTGAGTCTTACGTCTCGACCGCCTAGAGGCTTACACCTCGCATCAATAACAGAAAACCATCCCGATTCGCCTCGTGTTTTTAAAGCCTTGGTCATGACACAAATATAAGTCATATGTCCGCATCATAAAATCCATGAGTGATGTTCTTGCACGAGGTAGCTCATCTTTAATATTTAAGAGGTCCTCATTCTAACCAACAAGGAGGTCCCATGATCTCCCAAAAGAATTCATTGCATGGACTCCAACAATATGTCCCCATGTAAGCTCCTCTATATAGAATCATCGCAATCTAACAAAGTTTCTTGCAACAATATAAATTCATAGAATGTTGTGGGGATTTCGCCCCATAGTGGCCCTCTTTTCAAGGTTCTCCAAAATCCTTGCATTCCAAGTAACAACATTCATTTGGGATACCTAGTTAAACCCTATAGTGGAGAACCCCTACTGGTAACCACTAGTATTGAATCACAGACCCAAAGCTAGCTCCCCTACAAACAAGAAGAGCTCCCCACATCCTCCAGCAGAATGATGCCACCACCTTTACATATGTCAATGCCACTATGAAAAGCTTCTTCACTAACAAATTATTTCCACTTACGTCACAAATCGGTCTCCTCTTCCTCAAGAACATCACAAACCCCTCCCAAACATGGCCCAACTTCCGGCTTTGGTGATCTGAATTTGGAGAGGGACCGATTTGCTATGCAGGACTTTGCGCTCTATTTACGGGATTCGGATTGATTCCTCAGAGCCGGTTGAGAGAGTTTTGTTACCCTACAACTTCTGGAACAGGATTTGCTAGTACTCCCGGATGTGGTGTCGCTTATGAGGCATGTTCTAGAGGATGGATGTCGGTTCATATTTAAAGAGATGAATAGATTGTTCAGGGCTCCCTGAGGAGCCATTTTCCACATCTTTACACATTGATAGCTAACACAGAGGTGCCCGTCAAAGACTGTTGGGAGAGCAGTAGTTGGATACTTGTACTAGATTATCTTATCAGTGTTTTGTGGACTTAATGTTACTACTTGAGGCTCTGCCAGGTGGTGGAGGGATGGACGGATTTGTCGATGGTTGGTCATGGCCTGATGGGCGGTTCACAATGCGGAAGGTCTATAGGGCCCTGCACCGATGGGAGAGTCGGGATCAGGTAATGATCTCAGATTGGTTCACTGACTTATGGCACTGGGATGTACTATTGCGTGTCCGGATTTTCATTTAGTTGATGTAACGAAATAATCTTATGACAGGGGATGACAGAGCGAGATTCTTTCATGGGTGTATCAACTCATGTACATGGTGCGAAGGGACAGAGGCGAGTATTGAGCATGTTTTCTTTGCATGCCATGTTGTTAGGGAGGTATGGGATAAGGCGAGCATGGAGAGTATTGTGGCAGTGATGTGGGAGTGTTTTCTGGAACTCCTAGACGTGCTTAGTGGTGGTGACAGCCCCACCAAAAGTTGGGTGGCTCCCATCCTTTGGTCCTTATGAGTAACTTGAAATGGTTTCGTATTCTGATTGTAATTGATCACGCAAAAAAACATGACCCAACTTCAATCAACATCGAGCGTCGCGACGCCAGATTCCCAAGTATGCACAAGCGGTCACCTCATATGGTTTTGATGAGGCGTACACCTCAAAAGGTCGAGGTGGTCCCAAGGGAGTGAGGTGGTGAGATAAGGCTTTTGGTTCGGATGCATGATTTTTCACTTTTTTCCTTCTTTCATCTAAAAACTTGCAATTACCTTTTTCCTTTTCAATTTTTTCCGTTGTAATGAAATGCGATATACCAGTTATGGATATTGTTGAATTGAATGAAGAGGTTGCTTAATGTACTTAGAAAAGATATGAAACTATGAGTTAGTTTTTATTGAAGAAGCTTTTATCTCTAGCATTTAATAAATGGAAAATAATAAATACAATATTATCTTAGCAGAATTTCGTCGTGTGATGGTGGATGATGGGAACTAGAGGGGATAAAAAAATCGTAGTAACTAACAATTAGCTTTATTTATGTTGCACGAATGTGGTTTATTGCACAAAAACCTTACAAGAACTTCTGATTAATCCAACAAGAGGTCATATGTGCAAAAAATTTGAATTCAACTTATTAGCATCTTGCAATATTCAAATATAATATAAAAATGACAATGAGAGAAGCTAATTGCAGAAAAATAGACTTTAGAGATTCCTCTCAACCACGACATTGACCATAGTATATAAAAAATAAGTCAAGAAAAGCAAGGACATAAAAAAGCTCTCAAGCAAAACACCATTTATTCTTCTTTAGCATTGAAGAACTACATTAAAAATCATTTAATTACTTCAAATATATGCATATTTACATATAAAATAAATTTCTTGATATTGTACGATATTTTCTAGCTAAATAGTTTTTTTTTTGGAATGAGGTTTACGCCTTGACAGTCTTGAGGTTATGCATTGCCAAGATTCCAGGAAAACCACTCGTGTCGCCTTTCATTTGGTAAAACCTTGGTTGTCGCTCCACATCCCTCCAAGCCCAAAGGAAACTTGTCATTTAGTGTCATGACTACACAATATGTCTTGCCTCCATCACTATTGTCCTCACCCATAATCCAGAAAGCATGATTATATCTATTTGATCCCCCAACCAAGGTAACAGTGATGTCATCCCCAACCACGGTGCCCCCCACAGGCACTAGTTCCAGCATCCATGGAATCCAAAAGTAGAAAGTGACACTGAATTGCCTCACGGTGACTCAAAAATCATATGGTTGTTGGCATAGCCTTGTGTCTTGCAATCTGCATCATTACCGTCAATGATCCCAACAACGTCGCTCCATTAGTTCGATGTTCGTCTCCACCAAGAGATACTCAATGGGCACCTTTAGTCTTCTCACCGCAACCTCATTAAAAATGCCTGCAAAGCCAATCCTTCCCACTTGAAGTACAAGTACACTATGAACAATGGGACTAAGCACTCCACCACCACATAAGCCATGTTGTCCATTTAATTAACACAACTTTTCTTGGTTCAAAACCATATTGCCCTCTTTTTTTCTAAATGTATATAAAGGTTATATGTTGTTACCATGTGCTTCATGTGTAACATCTTAACGAGTCGCATAAAGGTGGAACCTGAGTAAAAAAGCACTCCACTGCCTCTACCTTGATTTCGGTTAAGCCACTCGATGACAACCCATTCGCTACTACCTCCCTCACCACTCCCACCATGTGCCCAACGCCAATGGATGAAGGCAAGATGTAGACAACAAAGAAGAAGCCCCAAAATCTAGAGAGAAATATGTCAACGAGAAATCGATGTGACATCATGTATAAGGGGTCCACTCTAGACAGCCCTATGTTCCACTACATCCATGCGTCTTAGCAAATGTTGTATGTGATCTGTCATGAGGCTCCTTGCGCAAATGAAGACCTTATCAATCTCGTAATAACACAAAGAGACCACATAGCCATAAGGGTCGCGCTTTCCAAACTCCATACTTTGTGCACCTTACCCTCCAAGTGCCAACCATACAACAATGAAAACACACAAGCAAGTCTCAACGAATTGTTACAAGGTAAATCTAACCTCTGCATTTAAAGCATCAGATATATCCCTTAAATCGAGCGAACCATGATTGCCTCCTCGTTGCTCATGATAAATTTCCCTCACGTGTCTTTTGCCACCAACCTCTAACCACATTCCAACCCTCTACCTCAAGCTCAATCAGATGGAAGACCTTGCTCCCCTTAATTCCCCTTTGGGTACCCCATAATAGCTTTCATTGCTCTCACCACTCATACCCATTAGGCATAAGTCTTATGCTGAAATATGTATCTTATTATGTTAAAGTGAATTATGTGAAATCAAAAGGGTACTCTCACATTATCTCTTAGCACTCGTTTATGCAATGAACTACATGATTTATAACTTTAAAACATAAGTTAGTTGTACAATACAAAACCTCTCAAACATGCAAATCAATAATTTGTGCAATAAAATTTTCATCCCAGACAGTCTATGAGGCCATCTTCCAACATGTGATACAATGATAACTCCTAATCCCTACCATACTGTAAAAATAATCACACCATGAAGGAACGCATGATCCTGCTTCCCATATGTGCCTCTGCTGCTAATTTAAAAAAAGTTATCCATACAAAACAGACATATCAAACATGGAAATCGATAATTTCTTCTTACATCTTGTCAACCTAGAAAGTCCATGAGGACATCTTAAAATTCATAGACCATGACAACTCCTAGAACCCGCTTTACCTATACAAGCATTCATACAATTTCAAGCAAGAAGAAACATCCTGGAGGCACCTTGCAATCCGTATGCAACCAGTACTATATTTTGACACATACCCACACTTAAAGCAGGAAAAGTTTTACAGTTATTTTTTGCATGTTGACAACTACACATGCCATCCTCGCTCAAGCCTAAGTTAGATATTCTGAGATTACCATGAACAGTCTCACGTCTAACATCCACAACTATTCGCTTTAACATTTGTCATAAGTAGGTTTACCTCATTTTTCCTATAAGCATGGCATTTTAAACCAGTATCTTTATTTTCATCGAGCGGTTGTATTGGGAGAAGAGTGTCGGCTGCACTGCTGTCTAACTTTCGTCTAATAAATGATCATTCAGTTAGATGGCTGGTTTGTATTCTACCATTCCAAAACTTGGCTCAAGCTTAAACGCATGGAAGATGAGCTTTGTATTTATAAAACTTGCCAAGTTATAACCATGTCCAGTTTGATATCATAAATGTGAAGCTAAAGCTGGACTTTTGTCCAGCAAAAAACCATACCATACCCTCAGACTTTCTCGAACTTCATATGCTACTTACAACACCCGACACCACAATCAACATCGATAATTACTTGATCTTGCATAAATCTTTCCTTTTATATGAGAACGTGCATCATTCAATCGTCCCTACTTCTATTAAAGCACCAATCTCCTCCACCATGCATATCTAGGAACTACATCCCATTCCATCCCCATCAGATGATAACCATACCATGCCAATCTCTATCTAAAAAGCTGTTATACATTGACTTACCATCCCATGCATAGGGAAAAACCAATCAAATTTCCTTCTAGGCCTCTACAAGTCCAGCAAGTCCACCCATCACCATCAAGGCCTTAAATGTCGGATGTCGGTTTCATTTCGGTGACTGACCGAAACGAAATTTCGGTCATTTCGGTCGGTTTTTGAACTAGGGCACCCAAATATCGGCCGATATAGGCCATTTCGGTCGAATTTCGGTCACCCACCGAAGCCAAAATTCGACCAAAATTCGGCCGAATTTCGGCGAAATTTGATCCCATGATCACCATACAATGGTCATGCAACTACAATCTTCTCCATTATCAAAGTTCATGTTTGTTAAAGATGTTCTCTCGGGAGATTCTACCCTTATCTCCTATAATACAATATTAGGAACACATGTTGGCCACAATCAAACCATCTCCATTTTTAACCAGCCACCTGAGCGTTGCCCTTTGTTAATAATACTCCCATCCAAAGAGTCACCTCCAGGCTCCACTAAGAAAACTACTTTTAGCTTTATAAAAAGGTTTGTCCTTTGGGTGTTCACAATTGGACAGGAATCTTATCATATCCCCATGATAGCTCAGGAGTCAGCAACTTAGGTTTTGCACAGTAAGTGCAGTTGTAGTCCTCCATCATTCTCAACAAAATAATATGATTTTTTGAGTAAAACAAAATAATATGAATGGAAGAATTTGCAAGGCAAATGTTACAATAAAGGTTGACACCACATTAGCAATACACAAGACATGTGCAAGTGCAGAGAAGAAAACATGGGAATCACAGACACTAACAATTTGATGGCAGTCAATGTCCTTCCATGGGAGGATTAACGCTCTCAATCATCAATCCATTGATGGATGACCAATAGACTTGAGCCTACAAACTGAAAGTGAATGGTCATATAGCTCAAAATTACTTGTAATCGAAGAGCCCAACTTTTCTCATTAGAGGATTGTCCCAAATTACTCATCCATCATAATGCATTAGAGAAAAATAAAATAGCCTCCCAAAATGTACACCCCTTAGCAGTGGAACAAGTTAAAATGCACTCGTGTGGTCCACGATTGCACTTTTGACCCAATCTTTCTCTTCACTAGTGATTAGAGGTTCCCAGACCCGGAGTCCCCCAAATCATAGAACAAGACTTTCAGCTATGAATTATAGACTCGTATTTAACACCAAATTTCCATCACTTACTAATATTTTTTTTGACAAAAACATGAGATAGTAATGTGGAAATTGACCAACTCCTGACCTATAATAGACGAAAGTAAAGCAAATAAAGCAAAATACAAATTATATAAAAATATCTCATATAATACTCCTGAGAAACAAATACACATAAATCATTAGTTGCTGGCAAACCTTTAGTAATATAATTCGGACATGCAATTTTATAAATTGAATATAATCTCATCTCATAGGGAACAACTTCTAGGATATTTTGGGAAATACATCCGTGAATGTCAAAAATTGTCGAATAGTCCCTATGGACAATAAATCAACAGCAAAAACACATTATGTCAAGTTTAAACAGGGTACTGGAACAATGACACAAGACAGGAAGATAAATCACATAAATACAGTCAACACTGCATTTCAAGTGCTGCTAGATCACACATCACCAATAACAGTGGTGTCAGGACCACGTTAGACTTCTCAAGCACACATCAGCCATGACCCAGCCTATTCTAAAGCACAGCATACAAAAATTCTACAGATTGACTAAGAAAGCATGATGACTGAGGCCATCGATTTCAGTTCACTAACAATCCAAGTTACTAACACATTGATAAAATAATATGAACCTCGTATTTTCCTCCAAAAAAACAAGCAAGATCACGAAGATGGCATCAACTAGAAACCGGTGTGCATCAACATAAATATTAAAAAGAACAACACATACGTTACATTAGAGAAGATTAAAAAATCAGCAGTTTTATGGGAACTTATTATCCGATCACGACGCATGACCTTTTTTCAACTCAAAGAACAAAATATAGATCCCCTTCCTTCTCTGCTATATCATTTATCATTAACTACCACACTTCTACATGTCAAATACAGTTCTAAAGCACATTATACGCAATTGAATATCCAACGCGAGAAAACCGATGAGCAATACCGTCCATCTCATATCGGCACATATCTGCGCAACGCCTGCTTCCCAGCAACCGCGGCACCCACCAACAACCCCCCTATCGCTCCCGCGACTGCCGCTGACCTTGGCCCAGAAGCTGCCTTGTACAGCGCACCTGTGCCAAGCCCCGCCACCACACTGTTCATCCAGTCCTCGCTATCTCTTGCTGCCACCATCCCGCTCTCCAACCCCGCGTACATCAATCCGATCACGCCGAGTCGGTTTCCGACGCGTCGCCCCGTCTGCCCCGAGGAGTTCAACACGCGGTTTACGCGCAACTTGAACGTATCACCCGGTTCGGTCGCGCGGATCGCCTCGACGAGGCCCTTGCCGGCTCCGGAGACAGCTCCAGTAAGGTAGCCGCAGCCGGTGTAGTAGGTGAGGTTCTCGCCCCAGGATCGGCGCTGGGCGACGGACTCCTCCTGGAAGAGGAACTCCGGCGCCGTCGGGAGGTTGTAGATGGTCTGGTAGGGGATCTGGAGGTCTTGGTACGGGTTGTAGAGCCTACCGCCGCCGGCGTGCGCCGCGGGATCTGCGCCGTGGTGATGGTCATCGCCGCCTTGGGAGTGGTGGCTGTACCTCGGATCGGCCATCGACGGCGGCGGCTGTTGGGATTAGGGTTTCGTTGGTGGAAACGAGGGGAAGGGGGGAGTGGACGGTGTTGTGGTGTGGGAGGAGGAGAAGTAGCGGTGGAGGAGAGGGAGCGGGGGGAAAATGGGGGGCCCTAAAATCACAGTTTGCTTTTTATTTATAAGGTTATAAATGTAAATACAACAAAACAAACATCAATACAAGGGTAAAAATCCCTCTCAAACAACTTACCAAGAGATTGATGGAAGAGTGTCAATAAGTTTTGTCGTTAATTCTTTTTTGACGGTGAATTCAATTCTTCGAAATACAGTATCTATATATATTTGAGAATTATAATGTTACAATGCATACATTTTTGGACTTTTATGAGGGGCCCTACCTCTTTACTTGCAAGAACTCGGGAGTATCAAAATCAAAAGGGATGAATACATATTGATTATCAATACAAGCTTTTCTCATGCATAACAACTTTAGTTGAGGCAGCTTTCTGTGCAGCACATATCGTAAGAAAAGCATTCCTTGTCGGACCCATCAATGGCGAAACTCCAATCAAATCAACACATGTATGTTTCTTTCCAACCATCTAAATATTAAAACATCTGCTGATCTGAGTGTCGATCTCCCCTCATGTGGATCAGTTAGAAAATTCGCATGTATTTCTTTCTTTTGAAGCAATCCCAACATGTCTGAGTACATCATAAAGGACATCCTTAACAAAATCATGTCTGTATTTAAAACATAAGATTTTACGACAATGAACTGCATGCTCCCCAAAAGCGTATAGGCAGGATTTGTGGCATAGTGGACAAGCCTCGTCTATTGAGAATAAAGGGATCATAAGGTGATACTTGAGAATGGTATGATATTCAATTGATGACATGTGCATTCCAATGCCCTCGATAGGAATGGTAAGAAGGAAATCTTGAGCATGGTCAGCTTCTAAACAATGAAAAATTATTTTTCATATAACAGTCATGTCAAACTCAACTTTCATTTCTTTAACGATTTTGCTAAAAAAAGGATCGCAAAGCATTCTGAGCTTTAAGGAGACGGTATCCTTTTAAAGCAAGTAAAAAAATATTGTGATTTTATACTTGAAACCCTCAAATATGTTGTAATTTGTAAAAGGGTAATTAAGCCCTTAATTTGTCTCAAGACAGTATGGGAATCTTTTTGAATTTGTATCAATGTTTTCTATAGTTTGACTAAATTATGATCCACGCTTGGGTTGAATTGGGGTACCCATGTGAATAGTAAACTGTGAGAAGGATTGGGATGTTTGGAAGGAGGGATACCTCGAGTTGGACCAACCCAACCTTGCAACCAAACAGAGCCTAAGACGTAAACAAACAACTACTTTATAATCATGAAGGTGATTTCAACAATTATTTGCAATTAAAATGTAAGTTTAGACCTTTAAGTTTCAGTCTGAAACATATCAATCAGTAAATATGTATAGCAGAATTTGAGTGTGGTCATCCAAACGATGGAGTTTAAGAAATAAGATCAAAAAATATCGTGGAATTTACAGAGTGAAGCCTCTTCTTGCTAAACTATAATTTTTATAGGGTTATATGTGACTGCCCCCGTCTCATTCTTTCCTCTAATTTTTTTATTTTTTTGAAAAATATCGTCATCTATATTCATCCATATATCTCTCCTATATGTCATTTGAATTTCGTCAGAAATAGATACTCCTACGACCTCCATCTAGATAGAGTCGATTTTAAAAATCATGCGACCGTAAAAAATGACTGTCCGAATGGAGGTCATAAGAGACTCCGTTTCTGATGAAATTCAAATAGCATATAAGAGGGATATAGAGATAATATACACGGTGATATTTTTTCAAAAAAATAAAAAAAACGAAAATTATGGGTGGGGGCATCTATGCTGGCTGCCCATGTGGTGAAGCCCTATTTTTCCCTTTTTTATGTCTTGGTATGTCGATGATAATAATATCGTTGGATATGTTGTAATAGTGGGTTTGAGGTATCGATGCCTTGTATATCCATTTTCTCGTGCATTGATCGATATATCTCATTAGCAATATGATTTCACATGAATCTTGAGATGTGTTGTGTATTTAGTTCATATTTTGTTTGACTTCACGAAATATTAATCCCGTTCAAATTGATATCGCCTCCTACTTCTACTTCTTGTTGTGGAGCAAACCTTTTGGAAGGTAGGCTTTTAAACAAAATGCTTTTTTAGGTTGATTTGTCGTGGGGTTGTATATTTTTGTGTTGTTTGATTTTTTGCCATATCTAACATGTGATTGCTTGTATATGTCATATCTTAAGGGAGATTGTTCCTAATTTTTATCGGAATTTCTTATATTTATTTGAAATTACATTAAATACCTCTTCTATCTCTTGATTATTGTAATACACAATCTAAGATGTCAAGTTTAACTTGGAATTTCTAAGATGTTAACTTTGCGGATTATAAGACATCTTTAAGCTTGTGTCAACTTCAAGTGAGATGTAATTTTTTACAATAAATCCTAGTTTAGTGTAACTACATGTTTCTGAGTGTTAATCGATCTTTTCGAAAATTAGTAGATTAATTAGTGGTAATATCAATCACTAATTCCACGTCAACGTTGAAGTGTATTTGTCATGTGTGTGCTTGCATGTTACATTCGAGATCATGGATTTGCAATCTTCACCTAGTTTAACATCAAGATCGTAGATTGCTCGTTCTGTACACTGTACAATCTTGTGGTTGTGCGACGCCCCGTCCCTCCGGCTACCGAAACCGATGGGATGAGAGCGTCGGACCTATGGTCCAAACAAGTCCATGATCTA
Source organism: Ottelia alismoides (assembly GCA_037367405.1). Lineage (NCBI taxonomy): Eukaryota > Viridiplantae > Streptophyta > Magnoliopsida > Alismatales > Hydrocharitaceae > Ottelia > Ottelia alismoides. The sequence goes on along the minus strand of JAZKJV010001695.1, from coordinate 603,571 downwards.
TGATACTCAACAAACCATCTTATGCACATTAAATCAACATTTGAAATATAAATACAACAGGAGAATATTATAAAATAGAAAGAAAATGCATCATTCGTTCTCATTAATAATGATCATCAAGTCCATATCCATCGAATGAGATGCATCATATCATTATAATTTTTGTAAAAGAAGCTCTCTGCATACCTCACTACAATGTCTCTTTGAAGTCAAATTACAGAGGCAAGCTCATTACACGCAAGCTTGTTAGGCTTTCAAAGAGCTCACTCGCGGGTCTGGTATTAGGCCGATGATTTTTCTTCTTCTTAGTTATACCCATTAAAATTTAGCGAAGAGACAATAGAGAAATATCAAAGAAAATAACTGAACTTCTCTTTCTCGAAAGCCTGGAGTGCTGGTCACTTAGTATCTTTGGCATTTCATTATTTTCCTTTTATTGTCTTTATTCTTTTATCTTGTCATTAAATATAATTTTTTATATAGTGTATATATATTGATTAAATTAATGTTATATACATGCATTTAACTAGGGATTTAAGGCAAAAAAATGAAAGAATAAAGGTGATGAAATGGAGATTCATCACTCACTATACTTACCTTTGCTAGTTGATGAGTCTCGTATTCATCACTCTAAATCTCATTTATTAAGCTCAAATCCCTCAAAATCAACAACATTTTAGCATCTATTCTGCATAATTAGCATTCATGCATGATTTCATAAGAATTGCATTTTAGCACAAAAATCTACATAAAATAAGAAGCCAAAAATCCAAGCCAAAATGATCTGCAAATAGCCTAACTTCCTGGATTTTTAACTCATTCATACTAACTCTGAATGACTCAAAACCATTTCCACTATGAACATATCACTAACAAGAATAAATGAAAAATACAAGAAAATAACTGACCCAAATAAGCGGACCAAAAACCCAAACCCTAGTTTTAGGATTTCCGGACTAAAAACCTCATATCTTCCCCATCCAGTGTCCAATTTAATCCTACTCACTTTTGAACTAAGGTACATTCAATTACCTTCAAAACAAGACCAAGTTCAAGTGAAAGGAGCTCATATGTGAAAGTTAGGTTTTGGGCCTCTTTTGTATGTTGTATATTTTAGTGGTTTTTGACCTATTATTTTATATACTTATTTTATTAATTAAAAAAAATCCAAAAAAAATAGATTAAGGTGTCTTTATCTATCTTTGATTTTATCGTAATTTTTCCGGATTTTTATCTGATCTCAAAAATAACATAAAAATTACAAAACCCCAAAATCAAGGTGTTCCATATACATGGGATACCCCAAAAATACCACTTTGTGCAAATGATCGATTTTGGTTTTGATGTCTTCATGAAAGTTGTAGACCTCATCGAGACGAGCAATTTTCATGAAGAAAGTTTTTCGATCCGAGGTCATTTACTATTTATTTTCGATTTTACAAGATATTTAAATTGCGAATTTTCTGGTGCTGACACGTGGTCGCACTTGGTGCCGCCACGTGTCAGCCATTTTTGGGCTTATTATATATCAGTTTTACAAAAAAAATATAAAAAAATAAAAAAAATAGAAGCACGTGTGTCGCACCTGCCTTAAAGGCACGCGCTCCGCACGCGCGTCTCCTCCGGGCTCTCCCTCTTGCGCCACGTGTTGCAATCGTGGTCGTCCGATCTCGCCCGATCGAACGGCCACTGCTCATCTTCCCTACCAAGCCCGCCTTTCCTCTTTTGGATCTCCGTCGCCGCCTCATATCGCCGGAGATCTCGCGAATCTCGCACCACCGCGAATCCCTCTACGATTCCCCCTTCCATCCGTAGTCGAGCGTCTCCGCCGTCCTTCCCAAAACCATCCCCGCAAATCCCCGATCCCCGATTCTTCTTCAATCAAACCCATCGAATCCTCGTCCCCGATCTCGTTTCCATCTCCGGCGAGCGCCCCCCTGCCTTATTTAAGCGACACCGCTCCGCCTCCAGAGATCTTGATCCGCCGACAGAGCACAGGTCACCCTCGTCGCGGTGACAGCGCAGGCGAGGTACCTTGGAGGCGAGATCCGAGGTACTTCCCCGGTCCTCGTTGCAAACACGCCCTTCGCGGCGCCATTGCTGCTGAAGCTCCGGGTTCTCCTCCGTCGATCCTACACCTCCGCGACTCCACCGACAACAACGCATCATCATCGCCTCCGCTTCGCCTACGACAACGCCTTCGACCTTCATCACCTTCAACCTCGCACTCCTGGAGCACGGCCAACGACCATCGCCTCGCCAACGCCTCGCTCCTCCAGCTCGACGATCTTCTCCGCCCTCGACACCGCCACAAGCTCCCTCGGCGGTTCCGAAGCACCGCACTCGCCAGAGGCCCCCTCTCAGCCGCTCCTCCACCGACCAGGACCGGGCCCAGAGCCCGAGACCCCAGCACGTGCGAGGCACGTGCGTGGGGGACGTCAGCGCTTCCATCATCCTGGGGTCACGTGATTTGCACGTGCCATGGGTAATTTTCAAGGAGCACCCCCGTTCTTCCACAAATTGAGCAAACCCCCTGGAGTTCACCCCTTTTTCAGATCAGCTCCCCACTGACCAGGTCACGTGCTACGCACGTGACTTGGCGGAAAAATTGCAGAAAACCCCCAGATCTTTCAGTAATTGCATTATAGTCCTATTGCATTTTCACTATTTATTTTATTTATATTGCATCTATACCCCTGTGTTCCCCCATATTTGTGGACCCTCTTCTTTACATTATTTAATTAATCTAAAAATAGCATGATGTTTATTGAATAATTCTCTACATTTTGACATATTGTGGGCATTTTTATGATAGATGGTTAATTAATAAATAATTATTTTGTGGAAATTTATATATTTTGCCCATTTCTTGCTCTGAAATCGATAGTTGATTAACCTTTGCTCTAAAAATTCCCCAAAAATCACATAGTGTAGAATTGAGTATTCTAAACATTGTGCCCAAAAAGATTTGCATTTACATTTATAACTTGCCCTGTAAAAATCATTTTGCATATTTTACTATTTAATTTTTAATAGGTATTAGATCTCACATTTTTGAGGATTAGGATTTTTCTGAGATCAATCACCCAGTGATTGATTTTAGATAATTTTGGTTCTCGAAAATAAGTATGTTTGATATTTATTATAATTAAATTTTGAAAATCATTCTATTTGCATTTAAAAATCCATAAAAAATTCATATTTCATCCAAAAATTCCAAAAAAATTACAGTGCACTAAATTTCATCATATTTTACATCTCAGCCAAGTTTCGTTTTTTTCGGACATCGTTTGGACGTAATTCATATTTTAGTCCCTAAAATAAGGTCGAATTTGCATATTGCACCCTATATTGTATTAAAAATTCCAAAAAAAAAGACCGCCTTGAAAATCGAACACGAACTTTGATAGACTTAACTCTAGGTTGTTCCTTTGCCTCCTTGTGATCGACCTTGGGACTTGCCCAAGTAAAATAAACATAAAACCACACGATTAAAAATTGAATAACCTGTTTGTGGTATTTTCTTGACCGTTTCCGATTGTCGCCTACAACGCACGACACGATAAAAACA